>JARLTB010000048.1:14752500-15020000 GCA_030141615.1 Unio pictorum
AAATTCCCAGGTAAGAAAAATTTTATTACTGGGCGACTTTAACGCCAGGATGGGCGCCGGCCATGACACTTGGCCTTCGTCTTGGCAAGTTTGGTATTGGGAAAATGATTGAGAACGGGCATCGACTATTAGAGATTTGTTCATACCACGACCTCAGCATCACCAGTTCATTCTTTCAGACAAGGCCACAGCAGAAAGTGTCTTGGAGGCATCCCCAGTCCAAATACTGGCAACAAATGGACTTGATTCTTATGAGACAGTAAGCAATAAAGGGTAAGCTTCTTACCCGTACCTTCCACAGCGCTGACTGCGACACTGACCACTCGCTGGTGTGCTGCAAAAAAGTGATGGGATCCCATTAGAGAGACTGTGTACAGCACAGCCACACGGATCTTTGTTACGAGGCAGTCAAAGAACGACTACTGGCTAACTCCACCACACTCACGCCCGCCATTGAAAAGCGTTTCAGTGCTCACCTGGAATAAACGATACCCCTGAATTAGGAATCTACAGGCATACATGTTTAATAGAAGCATAGTTCAGAGGTTTGCACTGCAAGTACATCGATACAATACACATCAAAATGATTCAAGTGAAATATAAAGAATCTCTGTTCAACATTGTTGGTGACCAAAGCGTGATGTCCAAGGGACAGTGTATAATGTTCATATAAAGTCTCAGCATTTGGCACAGTCATAAAGGGGTTCCTCCCGATATGGTCTTTCGGGGATGTCAATATTGATTACATTCTAGTCCTCAAAGGGGTCGCTTTCTTCGGTGACGAATTCTACTGCCACTGCCATATACTAATGTTTCAAAGTTACGTTGTTCACTGAACGTTTGAATCAAAATCGCAAATAGTGTACGCTTAATTATCTTACATTAGTCAACGTGTTTATGTTGAAAACATACAAGAATTACCAAATAAATAGCAAATTCGTCTAACATAAGGTACAGGACTTATAGGTACGGTGGGAGGAGGTGTGATTGTTTTTAGCTGAGATAACATACTTCATATTTTTCCAAGTAATATTATGGATAGAATACGGTGTTATGTTGATATTAATCACTGCAAGATTTTGCCCCGCTTTTGTCAGAAGAAAATTAAACAAACAGTGTCACCTGTCTATCACATAACGTTATTATGTTGGTCCAAAATAAAATTGCGGTATATCTTGGTTCGGGTCGCGGAACATCCCGAAATACTGCGGTACACGATGCTTAAAATTGTTCGTGGTACATATTTGCGCGTGAGTTAAAAGCTTTTCATTAAACAGTTGTCGGTGAGGTAAAAGATTAGTCACAAAAATACAAAGATGTCCTTCAGCGGAAACGGGTTCATAACTATGCAATTGTCTATGGTTTAAAAGTATTTCAGGAATAATACAGTTGTCTGTGTATTAAAAGAGATTATTTAAATATACAGTTGTCCGAGTATAAAAAGAGATTCAGGAAATATACATTTGTCTGTGATCGAAAGAGATTCAGAAAATATACATTTGTACGTGTATTAAAAGAGATTTTGGAAATAGACAGTTGTTCGTGTACTAAAAGAGATTCAGGAAATATACAATTGTCTATGTACTAAAAGAGACTCAGGAAATATACAGTTTTCCGTGTATGAAAAGAGATTCAAAAAATATAGTTTTCCTTGTATTACAAGAGATTCAGGATATATACAGTTGTATGTGTACAAAAAGAGATTCAGAAAATATACAGTGTTCCGTGTATTAGAAGAGATTGAAGAAATGTACAGTTGTCTGTATACTAAAAGAGATTCAGGATATATACAGTTGTCTGTGTATTACAAGAAATTCAAAAAATATATGCGCGCAATATTATAGTAGCACCAATCACAGAGTTACAATTCACAACGTTTGGCTGATGATGGATTTGGAAATTATCATGTGTATAATTAGATGTTATATGTTTTAATGAAAAGGTATGGAAATAAGAAAACATTAGCATGGTATTTAGCAGATGTGCTAAATCATGCCACGAATATCATATCAGCCGACAGGTTCTGATCGATGCAAATTTATAGATGATGGAGAATAGGAAATACAAAAGATAATGGTTATATGTGAGGTCATTTTTTATGTATCCACACGTGTATCATCCTTACAAAATCCATTATATCCCACTGATGGATAAGCAATGAACATAATATAAAATGATCAATATATTTAATTAGAAATTTAGACGTGGAGATAGAAGTACCTATCCGCACGCGTTTTAAGTAATTACCCACCATCACTAAAAAAAATACCAATTATAACACTAACATACATTAAAAAATATGAAAGTAATTTTTTTAAAACGTAACATTTTACATTAAGTGTTGATTAAAGGTCAAAATATACCAAGTGTAGTAGCATTTAATCAGGGACATCGTTTTAAATATATATAACTTATATTCATTGTTAAGGAAACCAAACATTGATTTAAAGAAAAAAAAGTAATAATATTAAATTCATAACGGCACATTAAAACCAAACACTGATTTGAAGAATAAAGTAAAAGTATTAGATCAATTACGGCACATTTGCCGAAGAGGGATAAATAATTAAATTATTTCTGATAAACAAAATGCTTTAAATAACATAATGATATGATCTTTATTTTCTCAAAAAATATATCAAATATGGTTCTAGTAAATGTGTCAAAAACTGAAACGTTAATGAATCCTGTGACTTTTAAATGTGCCAAATTCATATCCAGCAGTAAATGTGTTTATTAAATAAATAATACAACGGATATTATCCTGTATACATACCATAGTATCATTACAATACAACGGATATTAACCTATAGAGAAAGATTACATGAATAAGTATTATTACCTTTGTTTCAGTCAGTGAGATAGATTACATGCATAGGTATTATTACCTTTGATTCAGTCAGTGAGATAAATTACATGTATTGATATTATTACCTTTGTGTCAGTCAGTGAGATAGATTTGCTTGCATAGGTATTATTACCTTTGCTTCAGCCAGTGCAATAGATTGTATGCGTATCATTATCTTTCTTTCATCGAATGAGATAGAATGCGTGTATTTATATCATTATCTCTGTTTCAGTCGGTGTAATATAATTCATGTATGTGTATCGTTGCCTTTGTTTCAGTCAATGAGCTAGATTACATGCATATGTATATCATTAACTTTGTTTCTGTCAGTGAGATAGAATACATTAATGTATATCATGAACTTTGTTTCAGTCAGTGAGATAGAAAACATCCATGGGTAGCATTAACTTTGTTTCAGTCAGTGAGATAGGATACATCCATGTGTATTATCAATTTATTACAATCAATGAGATAGATTACATGCATTTATATATTTATCTGTTTCAGTCAGTAAAATAGAATACATCCATTTGTATCGCTATCTTTGTTTCAGTCAGTGAGATATATCACTTGCATATGTATATCATTAATTTTGTTTCAGTCAGTGAGATAGATTACATGCACTGGTATAATTATGTTTTTTTTCAGTCAGTGAGAAAGATTGCATGCATAGGTATTATTACCTTTGTTTCAGGCAGTGAGATAGATTGTTTGCATAGGTTTTATTACCTTTGTTTCAGTAAGTGAGATAGACTACCTGCATAAGTAATATTACCTTTGATTCAGTCAGTGAGATAGATTACATGCATAAGTATTTTTACCTTTGTTTCAGTCAGTGAGATACATTACATGCATAGGTATTATTACCTTTGCTTCAGTCAGTGGAATAGATTGTATGCGTATCATTTTTTTTGTTTCAAAGATTGAGATAGAATGCGTGTATTTATATCATTATATCTGTTTCAGTCAGTGAAATATAATTCATGCATGTGTATCGTTGTCTTTGTTTCAGTCAATGAGATAGATTACATGCATTTATATCAGTATCTTTGTTTCCGTTAGTGATATAGAATACATCCATGTATATCACTAACTTTGTTTCACTCAGTGAGATAGAATACGTGCATATGTATATCATTAACTTTGTTTCAGTCGGTGAGATAGATTACATGCACAGGTATAATTATGTTTGTTTCAGTCAGTGAGATAGATTACATGCACTGGTATAATTATGTTTGTTTCAGTCAGTGAGATAGATTACATGCATAGGTATTGTTACCTTTGTTTCAGTAATTAATGCACGTGTATCGTTGCCTTAGTTTCAGTCAATACGATAGATTACATGCATTGAAATCATTATCTTTGTCTCAGGTAGTGATATAAAAAACATCCATGTATTTCATTAGCTTTGTTTCTGTCAGTGAGATAGAATACATTAATGTATATCATGAACTTTGTTTCAGTCAGTGAGATAGAAAACATCCATGGGTAGCATTAACTTTGTTTCAGTCAGTGAGATAGGATACATCCATGTGTGTTATTAATTTATTACAATCAATGAGATAGATTACATGCATTTATATATTTATCTGTTTCAGTCAGTAAAATATAATACATCCATATGTAACGCTATCTTTGTTTCAGTCAGCGAGATAGATGACTTGCAAGCAAGTTAAACACAAAGGAATGTTCTTACTAAATCGAGGTGCAGGATTTGCGAAAATGTAATCGGTTAGATATAGCCAGTACTTAATAATACATGATATTATAATTCTAAATTTTGAGTTCATGTCGTCCGTCTCAAAGAAAGAGTTCTACATATCCAAGCCGGCTTGGCAATCTCTAATACATTGTAAATTGGATTTGTTTGTTATACTTATGGCACAGAATTGGCAATCTCTAACACATTGTAAATTGGATTTGTTTGTTATACTTATGGCATATAAACTCAAAACAGTATGATGTTTGAGCTTACATATGCTGTTTAAGAAAGAAATATACGATTAAAACTCAAATGTTTTAAACCTTACATAGCTTACCTAATTTGTATGCTACAATTGTATAATTCAAAGATCACATTAAATGCAGATTACTAGATAAGCAGGTATATTTGTTGCCCTGGAAAACATTTTCGTCTGCATGGAAATAATGGCGGGACTTAAAACAAATTTTTGAAACTCGACTATCGTGAGTGTCAGTGTACTTATTTGTCCCTCTTCCTAACGTGACTGTCAGTGTACGTATTTGTCCCTCTTCCTAACGTGACTGTCAGTGTACGTATTTGTCCCTCTTCCTAACGTGACTGTCAGTGTACGTATTTGTCCCTCTTCCTAACGTGACTGTCAGTGTAAGTATTTGTCCCTCTTTCTAACGTGACTGCCAGTGTAAGTATTTGTCCCTCTTCCTAACGTGACTGCCAGTGTAAGTATTTGTCCCTCTTCCTAACGTGACTGTCAGTGTAAGTATTTGTCCCTCTTCCTAACGTGACTGTCAGTGTAAGTATTTGTCCCTCTTCCTAACGTGACTGTCAGTGTACGTATTTGTCCCTCTTTCTAACGTGACTGCCAGTGTAAGTATTTGTCCCTCTTCCTAACGTGACTGTCAGTGTAAGTATTTGTCCCTCTTCCTAACGTGACTGCCAGTGTAAGTATTTGTCCCTCTTCCTAACGTGACTGTCAGTGTACGTATTTGTCCCTCTTCCTAACGTGACTGTCAGTGTAAGTATTTGTCCCTCTTCCTAACGTGACTGTCATTGTACGTATTTGTCCCTCTTTCTAACGTGACTGTCAGTGTACGTATTTGTCCCTCTTTCTAACGTGACTGTCAGTGTACGTATTTGTCCCTCTTCCTAACGTGACTGTCAGTGTAAGTATTTGTTCCACATTCTAACCTGACTGTCAGTGTAAGTATTTGTCCCTCTTCATACATCAATGCAAAGGAGAGAAGGCTCAAACGTGCAGTAACACACTATCATGTATTGGTAAGCAATAAGTAATATCCTGTCATGATAAGTAATATCATGTATTGGTAAGCAATATCTTGTATTGGTAAGCAAAATCCTGTCATGATAAGCAATATAATGCTATTTGTCAGCAAAATCCTGTATTGATATGTAATATCATGAATCGGTAAGTAATATCATGTATTGGTAAGCAAAATCATGTATTGGTAAGCAATATCATGTAATGGTAAGTAATATCATGTATTGGTAAGCAATACCAGGTATTGGTAAGCAATATTATTATTGGCAAGCAATATCCTGTATTGATAAGCAATATTTTGTATTGGTAAGTACTATGATGTATTGGTAAGCAATATGATGTATTCGTAAGCAATATTATTATTGGTAAGCAATATCATGTATTGGTAAGGAATATCAGGTATTGGTAAGGAATATCATGTATTGGTAAGCTATATCATGTTATTGGTAAGAAATATTATTATTGGTAAGGAATATCATGTATTGTTAAGCAATATCATGTATTGGTAAGCAAAATCAGGTAATGGTAAGAAATATTATTTTTGGTAAGCAATATCATGTATAGGTAAGAAATGTCCTGTATTGGTAAGCAATATCATGTATTGGTAAGCAATATCCTGTATTGGTAAGCAATATCCTGTAATGGTAAGCAAAATTATTATTGATAAGCAATATCATGTATTGGTAAGCAATATCATGTATTTAGTAAGCAGCATTATGTATTGGTACGAAATATCCTGTATTTGTAAGTAATATAATGCATTGGTTTTCAAAGGAATGTATTTGTAAGCAATATAACTATTGGTAAGCAATATTGTTTATTGGTTAGCAATATCACATATTGATAAGCAATATTATGTATTGGTAAGCAAAAGAATGTATTGGTAAGCAATATTATGTATTGTCAAGCAATATCCTGTATTGGTAAGCAATATCATATATTGGTAAGCAATATCAGGTATTGGTAAGCAATATCAGGTATCGGTAAGCAGTATCAGGTATTGGTAAGCAATCTTATTACTGGTTAGCAATATCAGGTATTGGTAAGCACTATCATGTAATGGTACTGAAAAGTTGAATCGAGGTTTCAAATTAAAAGTATAGACAAATGAGTAAGAAACACATTCATAACAACATTTGCTACGGTGAGTGGAAACATCGACAAACGCCCGCTGTCAATTTGCAATCGTATGGATATATTCCGACCGATCATGCAAGACCGTGCCTCATTCACTGTTTTCTTGCAAGATAGATTCCATCTGTATCACTTAATAGACAGTGATCAGATTTGGAATGATGTTTTAAATGACAATGTTTCAGATCATGGATGGAGTCCCCCATGGGAAGAGGAAGTTGAGTCAAAGGTCACATGCTAATTCATAATATGAACTTTATGTGAACTATATCTATGAATATGTTAAGGTTTAGGAGCATGAAATGATGTTGACAACATTTTGTATCTACTGATATCACTTTAATTGCTGTTGACTTACACACTAATTCAAAATGTTTGATGTCTACTATCTCTTCAATGCAACATAAAAAGTATCAGCCTTGATTTCAGCGTATACGCTGACCTATACATAAGCGTCGTGCGTACGTATCTGACAAGCATTATCCCTATCTCACAAGTGTCATAACTATCATACAAGCATCGTGAGTATCTGACAAGTGTCATACCTATATACCAAGCATAATGCGTATCTGACAAGCGTCATACCTATCTAACTAGTGTCATACCTATACGACAAGCATGTCTATCTGAGAGGCGTCATACCTATCTGAAAGTGCCTTACCTATTTGACAAGAAACATACCTATCTGAAAAGAATCATACCTATCTGAGAAGCTTCATGTCTAACTGACAAGCGTCATACATATCTTACAAGCTACATACCTACCTGACAATATCATACTTATTTGACATTAAGCATACCGATCTGCTGTTTCTTTATTATACCTTTGTCTTCAACAAATGATCAGGTGACTTGATAATGGAAACATTACCTCCTCATATCTCCTTATTCGCTGCAAGAACGAGTTATGTATAGTCGAATTCTCGTCTGCATGACATATTGATATACTGTTTGGATTACATGATATAGTGATATACTGTTTGGATTACCTGACATAGTGATATACTGTTTAGGTTATATTGCATAGTGATATCCTGTTTTGGATTATATGACTTAGTGATTTACTGTCTGGATTACATGACATAGTAATATCATGTTTGGGTTATATTGCATAGTGATATACTGTTTGGATTACATGACATTGTAATATACTGTTTATATGGCATAGTGATATACTGTTTGGATTATACTGCATAGTGATATACTGTTTGGGTAATATGGCATAGTGATATACTGTTTGGGTTATATTGCATAGTGATATACTGTTTGGATTACATGACATTGTAATATACTGTTTATATGGCATAGTGATATACTGTTTGGATTATACTGCATAGTGATATACTGTTAGGGTAATATGGCATAGTGATATACTGTTTGGGTTATATTGCATAGTGATATACTGTTTGGATTACATGACATTGTAATATACTGTTTATATGGCATAGTGATATACTGTTTGGATTATACTGCATAGTGATATACTGTTTGGGTAATATGGCATAGTGATATACTGTTTGGATTACATGACATTGTAATATACTGTTTATATGGCATAGTGATATACTGTTTGGATTATACTGCATAGTGATATACTGTTTGGGTAATATGGCATAGTGATATACTGTTTGGATTACTTGACTTAGTGATATACTGTTTGGATTACATGACTTAGTGATATACTGTTTTGGATTACATGACTTAGAGATATACTGTTTGGATTATATGACTAAGTGATTTTCGGCTTGGAGTATATGGCATAGTGATATACTGTTTGGAGTATATGGCATAGTGATATACTGTTTGGTTTTGATGAGGCATATAATAAAGTGATATACATTTTAGATTATATTACATAATGATATACCTTTGAGATTATATAACAGCGATATACTGTTTGGCTAATGATATACATTTGAGATTATATAACAACGATATACTGTGTGGCTTATGATATACATTTGAGATTATATAACAGCGATATACTGTTTGGCTAATGATATACATTTGAGATTATATAACAGCGATATACTGTTTGGCTAATGATAAACATTTGAATTATATTACACAATCATATATCTTTCTGCAATGGAATGTACTTTCGTTGCAGAAAAGGCGTAAATGACAGCCTTTGTAATAAATACATCATATAAATCCGAGACTAGGAATAAAAGATAAGATAAAACTCGTTATGATATTATTAGGTATTAAAAAATATAGAATATATATTATGCTTGCTGGCTTATAAAAGAAGAGATGCTGTAGTTTACTGTAACCGTTCGTACAATATTTTAAATGTCTATGTGGGATTAAACAGCTGGGACACTACTTCAAATGACAATGTCTGACGTACAGAGGCAACACCTGATCTATAAATTAAAAAGCAAGTATGTCCGCTTTAACTTACAAAAGTGCATACATGACAAAAGAGCAATATACTCAGCGCTTAGTTTTTACTTTTGGTAATATGAGACATACATACAACAATTGTACTAACATATGCATGCATTTCAAATTACTATATACACACAAATGTATATAAACGTTCAACAAGTTTACAATGGGAATTCGGAAGCAAACACCTGTTTTGTAGTTAGTATAACTGTAATACTTGTAGTGGCAGAATCTCTGATAACTGTCGAAGATGATTTGTAATTTGTAAGTCAATAAGATTTATGTTGGCAGTTAATATTTCTTTCCGTGAATATTGTACACTAGGTTTTAAAAGCAGACAGAGCTAATATCGGTTTCCTTTGTTTCGAACATTGGCATTTAATACATTAAATTCTTGACGACACACCTGCTCATGTCATATGAATACTTCAGTTTCAAACCCATTCATTTCCGTATATTATCGTTTTGTTTTCTATTTTGGATCTACTTTGTCCTGTAATCATTCATCTGTTCACAAAGTATTATTATTTTCGTCATTTCTGGATACATTGGTAGTTTTGTGTTTCAGTATAGAAGATCCATAGTTTACCTTTCTACCTTCAATCGAGTTATCTATATTTAATTTGCATTATTTGTTAGTTGATTTTTTTTTAAATGTCATTATCTGCTATGGAAAACTGTATGCTGGACTTTACCTTCTCTAAAATCAAATTCATTATCTACTTGATATGAATCATTTATTATTCTGCTAACAATAATTAGATAGCAAATAGTTTTTCATGTGTATGGCTTAACAATTCGGATTATGATCTTGGCTTTAGTTAATAATGCTATATTTAATATATTTTATGTTCTAATTATATCTAAGATTTAGGTATGTAAATGTAATAAGCCTTTTAGAAATTATTTACTTTAGGTAATAGTTTCTTATTTCTAGAAAATACTAAGTTTGAACTAAGGTGTTGTGGAAGATGATATAACCTTGTTTTACCAGAAATTATTAATTCGCGTTGCTTTAAGATCTGAGCAGAATCGACTGTGTCATTGATGTGTTCAATAGTTTAGTTGGGCTTGAATCGTATTTTGTTTCATATTATTTGTTTTCTAAAAACGCAAACTTCTCATAAGAAAGAACATTCTTAGAAACAGAGACCTGAATTTATAAAGATATTTCAAATAAGGATATATTCATGGATTGTCTTATTGTGATCCAATACATGAGTGCTGGCACATAACCACTACATGGGCCACCACAAGCACTTCAACATTTATAATTTATTTTTGATTTCCGGTATAGTTTATAAATAAATTTAATAATTTGGACTTGTGTATGTAAACTCTAGGATTATTGCAGATTACTTCGCAAAACCATACAGTCCTATTTTACGTTGTAACTTAGTAATTAGTACTCAAGATCAATAACCTCTATATATATATATATATATATATATATATATATATATATATATATATATATATATATATATATATATATATTACAAAGCTTGTTGATTTTCCCTCTTATAGATTTCTTGTTTTAACACAATACAGTCGTGATACTAGGGTGTTTAAGAGTTTCAGTCTATAAAAAGCATACATAAAATAGTGGTAATGTATATGAGATCCTGGACGTATACATTCATCGTTTTATATGCATTCACTGAAATAGCGTTTCGTTTCGTTTAAAACCTGAAAAGGGTTCATATGAAGTTTCGGCTGAAACATTAAGCCGGAATATCGTTCTGGTTTGCTTATACTCATATATGGAGTGCAACATGCCTAATTGAAAATACAATATAAGCCCTCATTAAGGCTTTGAAATATTTGAAACGCATGACAAAATGTATATGTTCTATTCAGTGCGTTAAGAGCCGGCACGCAATTAGATTGCTTTTACAAGCGACTTTTTCACATATCAAAATACTATAATGAAGCCTTGATTGTACAGAAAAGTGTCTGAGAAGACGTGATCATATGCGTTAACATTAAGATAATGGCACTATTTGAAATTAAGTTTAAGTACGTAAGATATTTGCATATGTGGAACAAAGTACAGTTTTAAGCAAAAGGATGCCTTTAAAAAGCTTCTACTGCAGCCAAGCATTTTGCAGATGCCTATTTGTAACACGAATCTTGAGATCGAACTATTAAGAGAAGAATAAACAGACTAAATTTATATTTAAATGAAAATAATACTAAATCCATGCAAAAAAATCGTAATTCAGTCCGATTTAATTTGACTAGAATGAAAGAAATTGAACATAATCGGACTAAAACTGCTCTAAATAGTTAGGACATGAATATAATGCAGTGTATTTTCTACTGAAGGGGATCTAAATAATGAAACTATTTACCTTAGTTGAAGACGTATTTTATTAATGAAAGAAGCAGCCGGTAACTTTGAAAAGTGGGTGCACCTTGTGTTACTACTGTAATGTATGTACATAGGAAAATGTAAAACATTTTTGTAACATCAAAGTAAGTATTGTCAAGTTATAGACCATCGCATATGCCTTAGCTTGCGCCTACTATATACAACTATTCTACAGTAACGTCGAATTACACTTTTTGTCACTAAAACTATATACCACCATGGTTGAATCTGCAACATCAAGATATTGTATACTAACCATCGAATACTATTTAAATTTTGACAACAAGATACAGCTATTGTATACTGGAAATTATGAAATAGTATGAATAGTTTTACTATGGTATGTGCAGTTTCACATTTTTCTATATTACCACACGTCCAGATATCACTTTCTATGATTATGATTGGTCCGAATAAGCCCATGAAATTAGTATGCAGTATCCTATCTACTGAATAGCTGGGATTGTGGGAAAAAATTTTAATCCCGCTTTCTGGAATATTTTTGTTTCGAAAGAACATTTTGGCTGCCACTTTTGAACACGACTCGCGAAAGGAAATTAAGGAAAAATTATCTCTGCTGTCTGAATATTAATATCTTACCCCACCTCTATTCACATAATAATTTTGGACATAAATTAGTCTACTAACTGACAGAACTTTATCCAACCACTGGATCTTTCCGCAGTATATTTCTTTATTGGATCAATTTACTACGAATCTCCTGGAGTATAGAAATTCGATAGGTGGCAACAGGATTATTCTTGGAGATTTACTTTGATTGTCCTGGAAATCTATACACGTCAAAACTCTTAGATTCCATTCATGTATTCAACCGCAATTAGTCAGTTAACCAATCCACCCATAATCATGGTCACAGTTTAGACTGGATTCTTTATATACCTGATGATAATATTCTCCTGTCCATCCTTGTATCCCACGAACGTGCACAGATCACATCTGCATCATATGTCATATGAACGTATGCGTTCCTGACGCTCCACCTTGTTTTGCTACAAAGAGAAACTTCTTTATGATAATATGAACCACATTAATGAAAGACATGCAAACAAGCCTAACAACGTGCTTACCTCCTACAGCAGAACAACTAGATAATGCTTGCGTTTATTGCTTGAAAAACATGATCCTGCCACCAAGCTCAGAGTATGAACTCAAAAGTGTTATCCGTGGTATAGCAGCGTTAGGGACCAGCTTCACACTGATAAATGATACCGCTGTAAATCAGAGAGGCTTTTGCTTTCCACCAGACTCACTATTCTTAGAAGAACCATGATGTCGCAACGAAGAACGCCACAAACATGCAGCGAAATCAGTCCATTGCAGTGCCATGCTGGCGAGAAGTTCCAGCTGCAACGAGCTCTTCTAGATTACTAACACGTTAATGTCAAGGAACAAATGTAAAACACTTCCAACTATCTACTTTACAGTCGACCTTCCGGACTTGCTTGCAAATTTATGCCGTGACAAGGTAGAAATTGTTAAAGGTAAACTTGACAACGCAATTTCATTTTTCTGGTCGTCACCACACAGTTGCGATACAGAATTTCAGAATGAATTAAATAAGCTATAGCACGATAAAAAAGAGACAAAATCACATAATCAATTAAATACGCTATACATAATTTACAACAATGACTAACATATAGAGTTAATTAACTAAACTAAATCACGATTACAATAAAGACAAACATACAGTGTGAAGTAACTAAGCTATGGTACGATTATAATAAAGACAAAAATACAGATTGAAGTAACTAAGCTATAGCACTATTACGATAACAACAAACACTAAGAGTGAAGTAACTAAGATACAATACGAGTAGAATAACGACAAACATACAGAGTGAAGTAATTAAGTGATTACAATAAAGACAAGCATTCAAAGTGAAGTAACTACGCTATAGTACGATTATAATAATAATGAACGTACACATTGAATTAACTAACCTCTTCATCGCTTACAATATTCACAAACATTCAGAGTGAAGTAACTAAGCTAGAGTACGATTACAATAATGACAAACATTGAAGTAACAAAGCTATAGTAATATTACAACAACAAAAGCACATACAGATTCAAGTAACTAAGCTATATGACTATTGAAACAATGACAAACATACAGAGTAATGTAACTACGCTATAGTGGGATTATAATAATAACACATGTGCACAGTGAAGTAACTAACCTTTACATCGCTTACAATATTCACAAACATACAGACTGAAGAAACTAAGCTATAGTACGATTGCAATAATGAGAAACAGTGAAGTAACTAAGCTTGAGTACGACTACAATAAAGCGAACGTATGCAGTGAATTAACTAACCTCTACATCGCTTACAATATTCACAATATTCACAAACATACAGAGTGAAGTAACTAAGCTATAGATCGATTACAATAAAGACAAACGTGCATAGAGAAATAAATAAGTGTGTGTGTGTGTGTGTGTGTGTGTGTGTGTGTGTGTGATTAGGATTTTGAACGTAGCTTTAAAACTTTTTCAGTCATATCGCTACGATGGCTGCAGTGAGGCAGTTTATAGTGATGTATAGTACTGAGGCTCATGCCGCAGACATTTAGAATGATGTCCCACCCAGTCACATTATCCTGACACCAGGCTGACCAGTCCTAACACTAACTTATTAATGCGATGCAGCTGTTAGTACCATTTGTGTACGTCTTTGGTACGAATCGGCCAGGAATTGAACCCACGACCTCCCTCTTCTGCGGCTTATGCATTAACCACTAGTGAAGTAACCAAGCTATATTACGATTACATGAAAGACAAACAAACAGAGTGAAGTCACACATCTATAAGACTTTAAGAATAAAGACAAACATTCTAAGTAACTAAGCTATATGGAAGCATTGCAGAGAGCGAAAAAACTGAATATATGACGGTTTACAATGCCCTTACACATTAGCTTTTTAGAAAAAATGCTTTTTGTACAAAGTTTACTGATGTTTTAAATTAAACATCGTTTAACACACATTTGCCTGAATGGAAATTAAAATAATTTGCAGCCAATGCGTAACAAACTCAATAAAATGCTTTTATGCATCCCGAATTATTTAGTATGTAATAAAGTTACCGTGAAATGACCTATTACCGCAAGCTATCTTCTACTCCATCTTTAAGGAGGTTTCAGAAAAAATTATCCCGAATTGAGAATGCCCCATTAATTCCGTCCTCTGTAAACCCATTATCATTGGAGAGTTTCTAATGGATCCCATTCTTGCTGTCATTTTTGTATCTGGTGACGCATGTTATACGGCGTCTACTTCCCTAATTAAACTATTGGAACTACATGGGAATAAACATTACATTCTTCCGATAGATATAAAAACAGTGTAGCGGGTTTAGATGTACCCGTTTATGCATCATAGAAAGTAATTTAGAAATAGTGATATGTCCATAGCTTTACAGGGCCATAAGCATTTAATAGAGTATGGTGCCCCCTACCCCGAAAATGTAAAACTAATGAAAAAAAAGTCCACTGTTAAAAGCAAAACAAGAACATATAACAATGTTCCTATCATTCTAAATCAGAATACTCTTCCATGCAGGTCAAATGGTGATATATAATTCATTAAATGTATCATCAACAATTAATTCGATTTTCGTTCTGAGCTACTGTTGGGCTGGATCACCAATCACGTGCTAAGTGTTCATATTGGGTAATCCGTGCGGATTTACGGCCTGCTTTAGATAATACTTTCAAGGGAATAGAAATGTGATATATATATATATATATATATATATATATATATATATATATATATATATATATATATATATATATATATATATATAGTTATAGTTATAGTTTTTCAAATGTAGGTAGGTATATTGTATATTAAACATCAATGTAGATAAATCTTGTCAAGAGAAAAAAAACTAAGTTTTTGGTTTTACTGCCTGATCTGAGTAGGTGTTTGTGGAGTGCCATTCAATCGTCACATATTCACTATTGCGTGATTATGGGAATTATGTTAACACTATTTATATACACTGTTTATATCTACCATTATTGACAAAAAGGTTTTCTATCACAGTATTAATAATTCCGTATTCTCTTGTGCTAATAATACACATTACAGCAGAATAAAATCGGAGTGAGGTTTCCGTAGCAAATTATGCAATGATTAGCATACGTGTCCTTCAGCAACGTGTCCACTTTTTACAGCAAATATAGAATTGCTAACGCTATCATTTTTAATTAACGAACATCAAAATCAAAATTTAACTTTTCAAGGTACATTTATAATAACACATGTTTTCATTTATCTATGGTATTTCAAAAAGCAAACTAAATTCAAATGAAATTGGCATTTGATATTTAATACACTGTAAAACAAGTGGTAGGATTTGACAAGTTGTGTTAGCTTTGCATTAGAGATTATACCATAGTGACGTCAAAAAGGTAATATGTTGGTAAGAAAGATTTGCTTTCTGTTCCCAAATAAATAAATAAAGTAATATCGTACATAATGTTTTGCGGTGTCCAGGGAGCCTATATACCAAACAATGTGCTACCTTCAATAGCATGTGAGAATAAGTGTGGGTATAATAAAGATAACAAGAAGTAATTGAGACTTTGGTTTGGTTCATGACTGGTGCAGCCAAATGATTTGTTTTGTTTTGCGTTTATCTATTTCAGATATGACAATTATTTATAACTTCTATTAATAAAATCATTAGTGCTTTCACTATTCTTGATATATAAAAGTAGCTAAAAATGTTAACATAAAGCCTAAACAAAATGATGTAGTAAAGCCAATTAGACCCGTCGTTCTTTAATTAAAGAAGTTGCCATTTTCAGCCTATATTTGCCACAGTATGTCAGGGAATGTGTTGTTGATTACGAGTTTCAATCGACCGCTGACAAGTATGAATCATTACGTTGTGTAAAACGATTTACTAGACGATTGCACAGTCTTGACCACAATCTCTTCACTCTGCAACACGGGCATATATAGCACTTTCAGGCCTATCTACATTTTCTTTAACTATCAGCCGTTTTAATCAATGGATCAACGTTTTTGGCAAAGCGGAGTCTTTCTTAAATCTGATGAGATAAATATTTGCTAGCTTAATGTCTCGGGTGAGCTCAGTCGGTTCCACTGACAGCAAAATTCGAGGCAGAAATCTATCAATGTTTCTAGAATGAGGCCTATGATTCAAAACAGTGTTTTGGTCATAAGCATCTAATTCGTTCGCGATAAATACATATGATACAGAAGACACTGAAAAAATAACTTTGTTTTGCTCGTTTAATTGTCTGAGCGCTTCATGCATTCTTACACTTCGAACAATTATTGCCATTGGCTTAGACATTGGCTTAGACATAAAAGCCACCGCTAAAATGTCACGCGGATTTACATACCTTCGAGACGTAGGATTGCGGGATTGATGCTACTCGCGTCTGATGTAGAGGCTGTGTAATACACAAATAACTGGATATCTAGGGCGTGCTTGAAATATACCAGGTTAAGTTTAGTGTTCCTGCTGCTTTCACCGCTATGTTTGCCTATCGGTTACTACGTTCGCCTCGGATGCGGGAGGTCGTGGGTTCGAATCCCGCAGAGTCATACCAAAGACTTACAAAAATGGTACTAACAGCTGCCTCGCTTGGCGCTCAGCATTAAGAGGTTACTGTTAGGACTGGTCAGCCTGGTGTCAGGATAATGTGACTGGGTGGGACATCATGCTAGATGTCTGTGGCATGATGCCCCAGTGCTAAACAACACGATCAACTGGCACACTGCATACATTGTATTAGTATGACTAAAAACGTTAAAGATACGTTTAAAATCCAAACCACACACGCACACTCCTGCAACTTTCATAATAACACTAAGCAGACTTAAGATTTGTACAAGAAAAGCTGTAAATATCTGTACAATTTTATATTAATTGATAATCGTGGGTTTCCCTTGTTCTGGTAGTTCATAAGTAACTATCAGGTGATAATTGTAATATAGCCGATTATGGTAATAATACATCTCGTGTAGGTCAGGATTAGCAGAAACATAATACTGTGCCAAAATTTAATGTATGTATGTATGTATGTATGTATGTATGTATGTATGTATGTATGTATGTATGTATGTATGTATGTATGTATGTATGTATGTATGTATGTATGTGTGTGTGTGTGTGTGTGTGTGTGTGTGTGTGTGTGTGTGTGTGTGTGTGTGTGTGTGTGTGTGTGTGTGTGTGTGTGTGTGTGTGTGTGAGAATGCATAAAACAAGGCTCTCCTAGTTTCCTTTTAATGAAACATTTATAAAAAAAATGATATAACAAAGATAAAAGCTATATACAATATATATATATATATATATAGAGAGAGAGAGAGAGAGAGAGAGAGAGAGAGAGAGAGAGAGAGAGAGAGAGAGAGAGAGAGAGAGAGAGAGAGAGAGAGAGAGAGATGTACTGGCAGGCTTTGAAAGACTTACCATAATGGAAGTTATTCGTTGTCAACCTCTCTGTTTATTCTTGGTCGATTTGTCATTTGAGCGATGAAATAAGGTTGACCGACTGGAGAGCGGAATTCGGACATTTTAATATTAAAACATGTTTTTATACCCACCTTAACAAGTTTTATAACAAATTACGAAGGCTTTTATATATTACTATGTGCAAGTTCAATTTTAATTTTTCTCTCACTGCACATGCTTATTCTCTTTCACATGAGAAAGTGACGGGAATGGGGAAGCAGAGAGAAATTCGATGTAATTCTGCACATTGCTTAATTCATTTAGAAGACTAAAATATTATTAGTTTGATCTTTGTTTAATTACAACGTTGATGATTCAATTTATCACAGATTTAGAGAAAAAAATCGACAGCTTACTGTTGAATGTAACCTAATTTTAAAACAATATTTATATATGCGTATTAATGTTCGTGGGGCGGACCACTTATTTGATTAACCAATAGTGTTGGTATAATAATTGCTTTATGGAGAATGATTAAAAGCCATGTGATTTGTAATGAAGAAGTATATATATATATATATATATATATATATATATATATATATATATATATATATATATATATATATATATATATATATATATATATATATATATTAAGTTTATTATTGTATGTGAAAATATAAATACAAACTTGCTTATTATTGTTCTATTGTTCTTATGTAAGGAATACAGTACTAAAAATGACAAAATGAATTTTTTTCTGGCAAGATTGTTAAATATTTTAAGATCAAGTGACGAGCAAATATGTGTTGCTTCAGAAGATATTAAGGTGACATGGTTACAATGCCTTGTATTAGTATCATAAATGACGCATTACCATCATAATTAATAAATCGTCAGTAGTATTACTGCCATTGATGAAGCATGCATACATTCATTTCTCGGGGTTTGGATCGATATTCAATGAATACAGATTTGGTTATTTTACAACACTGACATTTTATTGGAAAGTTATTTATATACACTAAGTACAACGCTATTCCTGCTAACGTGTTCAAGTTTAATTTCATATGATAATAATCCATAATGACGTACCATTATGACATACGTACTGTTTAAGATGACTTACTTTATTTGCAATGATGAGTAAGTTAAAGATAGAGTAAGTTCGTCGCTCAATCGCGAGTCTGAGATTCTTGCCAATACACGAATGCATTGCATAACAATCCAGAAAAATGTCATAGCTCAAGCATAAAACCCCTGTAAATACATGCCTACAATGCCGAGACTGAGTTTCTGACAATAGACAACATCATTGCATAGTTCACCTCTCGATGATCATTTCAAGCGATTGGTGCATAAGCACAATTTAGACCACAGGCACATTTAAGATCACAACTTATTTAGACTACAACTGTATGTCCATTGGAACTTCAGGCATTTGTCTTGTGATACAGCAATTGTGCTATTTTTGATTTTATTCGAAATATTGTATATTCTTTTTACATGTTCATTTTGTATTCTAGAGAAATAAATATTTTGATGAAGGTTACAAAAGTTACCAGTGTTTGCTCTTTTCTTTCTTTTAGTTTAAGACTATATAGTTGTGACATGAGAGGATATGGAGTGGAGGTCTTCACTGTACACGAGTTGATATATATATATATATATATATATATATATATATATATATATATATATATATATATATATATATATATATATATATATATATATATATATATATATATATGTACATTGTACATAGTAGCAATAATCTCTTGTATGGAAAGGAAATAAACCGTCGAATCTCAAGAAACTAAAAGTGTAGCACCGGCATAATAAAACACATAATAATCGAATACAAAAATTAACATTTTCAAAAGTTTACGTGGGAATATAACTGTAAAATTGCATGATGTTTAACACATATTATCATTATTCGCGGTGTTCAGTTTCATTCAGATTTATGACCGGAAGAAAGACATTACCATTCCGCCTTGTTATCAAACAAGGCATTTTATGATGAGTCAAGAGACCACTTTGTAATGAAGTTGTGAACCATAATATTCAATACACCGAAAGCATGTAATGGCTTCCACCTAAGATGAATGTCGTTTTTATTAAAGATTAGTGTCTCCGATGAAAGAATGTAACTATCATATTGTCTCATTTCACTTCTTTTTCGTCTTAAAAGAAAATTGTTGGCGACCTAAAGTCTGCAGCTATTTTGTTAGGAATTGACATTTTTATAGTCGATGCTAGAGCATGTATGAATTCTGTTAGAATATATATATATATATATATATATATATATATATATATATATATATATATATATATATATATATATATATATATACTATAATTGTAAATTAGTTGTTTGGGTTGAGATGAGTTATTGTTTGAAAATAGTTAATTATGTATATGGTTTTCATTCACGCAGAACACAATCTTTGTCTTGAATAAAAGACAAACTTCGTTTAAGTTGAATCAGATTCTGAAGAAATATGCACGATTAAGTCCAATGTCATTCCAATGTATTTACCTAGTCTAGTAACATGAATTCGTACCTTAATGGATACCAAAGAAAAGAGCTATAACCAAGAATATTCTCCAAAAAGCTGGAACGAGGCAAATAAAGTTATTATTACTTTTTTATTGCCTTAGATACACGAATGTAAAGCTAGTGAGACATTTATTTATAATGTAATTGTAAAAATAATTAAATCTGAGACCAAACACGCATACAATTCCAACAATGGATTTCACAAGATAACGAACAATGAGATACAAATGTCTAAAAGGGAAATTATATTGTTCTTAACCTATAACGAATCATAACATGTAACTTAAAATGTAATTAAAAAATGAGTAGATATTTAAAACAAATATGTTGACTTATGGATAAATGTATATTTTAGCAATGGTTAAACAATGATTATAAATTAAACAGAAAAACGAACAATGATTACTATACTAATGAAGGTACTCACATTGTGGACCTACACAACAATTAATATGATGGTTAGTTACGAATGATGAATAAAGTATGGAATTTTAAAATTAAAAATATTAATTTGCAAGTAGGATCCATACAAGTATATATGATTTTCACTCAAATGATTATGCTACATATACTTGGATTTCACTCCGATTGTGACGTTGTTGCATTCTAAACTGACCAGATAACTCGCGGTGTCCAGTGGATGACCCATAGCATCATGAATCCCACATCTGTCATACGATCAAGGAGCCACTACGCATTGCCCGCTTCTTCCAATCCGATGAATGATAGAGCTTGAGACGTAGTTTTCACAGATCTGACAAAAATCAATGTCAATTTACTTAATAAAGTTAACAGCAACCATGATCAGAAACCGGTATTTTATAAAAAGATTTGTCCAGTTCTTGTTAAACCATGTATCGCTTAATATGTTATAATGAAATCAAGGCAAATTGAATTACGACTGCAGAACAAATAAGGAAAATGGTTGGGCCGCTAAATAATGTTAAACTGGCCAAAATTAAATAAACATTCTGCTTTTTTGTCTCTTTTATTTTACTTTTTTTCCCTGAAATCTTATATTAAAACTTTGAATCTGTACGAACTACGACTGTCTAACCGCAGACATAAATTGCAAAGCCGTCTATCTGCCAAATTTAAATATGCACTTAATGTTTAGTTTGTTTCCTTTGTTTTATTCCGACTACACGTATGAGAGCTAAGCTAATTTGTACTGCGGAAACAGACGCCTTCTCTATGCTTGACAATAAAATGGATTTTATATGCATTGCCAAATCAATATATCACTAAAGTATCATGGTTAGGTATGTATCGATGTGTACATTTTACCGAATCACTCACAAAGTAAATAAATTATATATAAAAAATAGTTATTGCAGCTAAACCAAGAATATTACCTTTTTTTCGAAGATTACGTTTGCGTATGGTACATGTTTTTATAGATACGTCGTTGTTATTTTATACGCATTTCGATCTTTCAAAAGCAAACTCGGTCCGTGTTTAGTGATAACCCATGGGTGACAAATTACCCTGACCATTAATAACCGCTGCTGTAACATGTTGTCGAGGTAAAATGTAATGATTTCCGATGGCTGGCTTCTAAAGCCTGACATCTGACTTCTTCGGCAAAAGGAGTGAGTATTAGAGTGCAGGAAGGTCTGTGCCTTTACGTTGTTCTAACTTCTAATGGTCTTTCTAATATGTGACTTGTCATTTGTATCGTGGGATCATATTGTTCTTAATATGAGGGTGTAAAGGATACAACTACACATCAAATGATCTGGAAACAGGGAACCAAAGTCCGCAGAATTTATCGATGTGTAAAAGGTTCCAGATTATTATCAAGTGGCCATTTACATCCAGTCAAATCGTAGACAATGCGGTCAATTCATGAAAAGTTTAATTATTAGGGTATACTGATTTTTGCTACGGATTTTTAATAGTCAGTTTCGGATTTTTATTATTGACATTTTGAAGTGATCTTTTTGGTAGCATTCTATCGACATTCTTAATAAAACCGCATCATTCCTATCTAACACAAAATGCAATTACTGAGGGGAGTGGTTGAAGTAATTTGGGGGATATGTATTAATTAACAAATGTACATTACATTTGATAGTGTTCATCTTAATTTCAGCTGTCGGCGTTAAGGGAGCGGTCGATGTCTAAAAGACTCTAATCTATGATGTATCACTATCCAAAATATTCATAGCAAGTCGTGCTATCTATATTTGTTACGGTGTCTACATTGGAGAACTCAACTCCCACTCACATTACGACTGTAGCCTTAAAACATGAAAGACAAGAGCAAAAACTGATAACTTTTGTAACATTCAACAAATATTTCTTTCTATATAATGCAGATTATTATTATTATTATTATTATTATTATTATTATTATTATTATTATTATATATATATATATATATATATATATATATATATATATATATATATATATATATATATATATATATATATATATTGAATACTTCCTTTCTAGTGCAATGCACCCAGCAAGAGATCACGTGTGTCAGGGATTGCTATTAAAAAATGCTATACATTAACGATAAACAGTCATGTTTCATGCTTGTCTTCAACTTTTTCTAATGCTGAACAATATTTTACACTGACCTATCAATCACTGAGACAATTGTATTTTAATGTATTTCTGTTTAATTGCAATCGATATCCCGGATATTGTGTTGTTTTCGTAGCAATATAATCTATTTTAAGACTCATATGCACATTGACAGAAACATTTGAATGTAAATGCGTCGCTGTCTTTTTACAGTCTGGTTACGATGTTCTAAGGCGGCGAATCTAGTAAGATTCCTTTAAATACATTTTTTCTGAAAGACAGTGTGATAAAGAAAGCAATAAAATGACAAATTGAAAAGATGAGTAAAAACTTATGAAGAATATTTTAAAGCTATTAAATATACATGTATTTAAGAAATCTATGTTATGCTTCTGTTTCTTATATCGTCTTCCTAAATATCACACAACACACACACACACACACACACACACACACACTATATATATATATATATATATATATATATATATATATATATATATATATATATATATAGTGTGTGTGTGTTGTGTGTGATATTTAGGAAGACGATATAAGAAATATATATATATATATATGTATATATATATATATATATATATATATATATATATATATATATATATATATATATATATATATATATATATATATATATATATATATATATATATATATATATATATATATATATATATATATATATATATATATATATATATGTATATATATATGTATATATTAGTATTTTTCATTCTAGGTCAGATGTTAGCTTGTGGTTGAATATAGATTAATGCAGTTTCGGTAGTGGCAATAGGATGTATGTACCAGTTGACGGTTTGTTCTCAGTGTGGTATATATGGTTAAATGCACTTGATAAAATGACAGTAATATATGTATACCTTTAGCCGACCTATTCTGGATATTGTACAGATAGCCAAATGCACTTTATAAACTGGCAATTGTTATGTAATTTAAACTCTCACATTGCACCTACATGGCATGATCATATGCAAGTCGGCATATCTTCAGCTGAGACGCATCAGCTCCATTCGCAGATATGATTCAGTTCATGCTACTAACACACTTGTTTGTTCATTGGTACTTTCAAGAATTGACTATTGTAACTGAATCCTGTCTGGTTCGCCTCAATCTCTACTCCAAAAACTTGAAAACGTTCAGAACACAGCTGCTCGGATTTTTCTTAGAGTACCATGATAAGAGCACACCCCACCTCTGCTATGTACCATACACTGGCAATTCTTTTAATCCAGACAGAATTAAACACAAAATTTGTTCTCTGTGCTTCGTTTCACTGACGGACTCCAGTCAAACATACCAATCTGGCCTTACACATGTTTACACACTCAGTCATGTGTATACACCAGCAAGATACTTACGCTCCTCTTCTGACAAGCGTATTCTCATTATTCTCGCTATCAAAACGAAGTCATGTGGACAACGTTATTTTGCATTCCAGGGATCTGCATCGTTAAACGAATTGCCAATTGAAATTAGACGCGAAAACACAGTGATACATTTCAAGAATGGTCTTAAAACGCAACTTTCTGGACTGCAAGTACAGACTTAAAGACCAAATAATGTTTCCTACCTTAAATATTCTCTGCATATTCTATGTTTTCTAATTTCATAGTGTTTGTGTTTGTTTTTGTTGTATTCATACTTTTTTATACGTTGTAAAGCGCTTAGAGCTTTTAGAGATTAGGCGCTATACCATGAACTTATTATTATTATTATTATTATTATTATTATTATTATTATTATTATTATTATTATTATTACTATTATTAGTATTATTATTTTTATTATTATTTTTTTTTATTATTATTATTATTATTATTATTATTATCATTATTATTATTATTATTATTGGTATTATTATTATTATTATTATTATTATTATTATTATTGGTATTATTATTATTATTGGTATTATTATTGGTATTATTATTATTATTATTATTTTTATTGGTATTATTATTTTATTATTATTATTATTATTATTATTATTATTATTATTATTATTATATGCACTATCTTTTGACCTTGGACGTGAGTCTGATAGATAAATGTGTAGAGATTATTAATTTAATTCCCATAGACCTCAATGACAATATTATACCTAATTACATTAATTATACCTAATTACATTAATTATAAATAATTATATTAATTATACCTAATTACATTAATTATACCTAATTACAACATTTGTATGTTAGTATCAGTACATTATAATCAAATATATTATATATCCAAAGGTAAATGTTTAAAACAATACCATATGGAATCGTTTATTATATATCTACAGTATTGTTACATACATACATACATACATACATACATACATACATACATACATACATACATACATACATACATACATACATACATACATACATACATACATACATACATACATACATACATACATACATACATACATACATACATACATATATATATATATATATATATATATATATATATATAAAGCGATTCTTTTCTTGCAAAGAAGATGCCCTTAGAGGTGGTCACTATAAATATCCAGCCTGAATATCTCCTATTTGTCATTCAGTAATACCTGTGTGATGATATCAATTGAATAAAATATGATTTTAGGTTCTTGTCTAACATTGCGTGAATTTCAAAGTTAAAATGTTTTCTTTTGAAACGTACTTTAATTCTTGTTTTAATAATATATTTCTATCAATACGCTGTCTTCAATACATTTAAAAATGTACTTTATCACAGGCACATAACGCTCTGTATGTCTTACAATAGTTAGCAGTCTTTGGATAAATATAGATATTACTTGACACAAATATATCGTAGTCAACAGATCAGTCTCTCAAACTAGTACTACATGTCTTCTTATTAATGTTTTGAAGATATCGATTAATTGTCTTGAAATTACCTTTCTGGAGGAATTATTTTCAGTTTGGTTGCATGCTGAAATGATAAAAATATCATGTTTCCCACATAGAAATCAAACTGAAATGTATGCGTTTCCAAAAGCATTTTTAGCAGCATTAGTTGCTTTACATAAAATTGTCATCATTATCTATTAGAAGGCGCGGTCTGGCAAATGTTATTTGAAATGTGAGCATCTGTATTGGTTACGATAGCAAATGGAAAATATATTCTATAAACCATCGATCTTTTGTTACAGAATATAACCATCACCACGTTTAGGAATCAATACCTTCCCTTTCAATAGTAATTTACTTACCAGATCAATATTGTATCGATTATATAATGAAAATTTCAAGCTCTAACATTTGCGCAAATGCACTTACCTGATTGATTGATTGATTGATTGATTGATTGATTGATTGATTAACGGATTGCTAGATTGCTGGCTTGATGAACGGATTCATTGATGAACGGATGTATTGATTAACTGACTGATTGACTGACTGATTGATTGATTGATTGATTGATTGATTGATTGATTGATTGATTGATTTACTCCGTATGTAGCGGAAGGACAAATTAAAAGTAAATATAATACATGAAAAATAGAAAGTATTTTAAGTGAATGTTAGAAATAGCATGCATTTACAAATAATAACAAATAAATAAATGCATATACAGTACACATTCAACCACGATAACCAGATAAAATGAACTAGATACATGATTGCGATTCTAAAAAACTACAGTGGATGAACCACACGGAAAAGTATGGTGTTATTAAACTAAATTGTAAATTGACAGACAAAGATTTAAATACATATAAGCTAATTATCAGCATTGATAAAGTAAAAGGCTTGTTGTATATAGTCTCCAAATGGATGTAATAGTTAAAATATGTATGAGATGCAAAATATCAAATATCCATTTCTTAAAACAATTGACAAATCACTGGTTACTACTCCTAAGATAGTATCCCCCCCAAAAAAAAATAAAAAAAAAAAAAAAATAATAATGGATATTGAATCCCAATGCAGGCACACATTAATCGAAATTTAGCAATAATACCACAGCAAAACTTTTCACAGTCTTCTAAGAAAACTACTTTCAGAAAGAAAATAAGTAACCACTGAGGTGCAGACTGTTTAACATATTCTTCTTGTGATGAGAAACGGCCGATATGACTCGAGAAATCCCCAAAACTTGTTCTACTTCCCATATCACAGACGGAATCAAACTGCATTAAGTTGTAACTTCTGAAATTGACTAAGAGAAAGATCTTCATAAGGTTTAATTTTCAAAGGAATTTCGTATAAAGGTTCATACAAATTCGGAACAAAGCCAGTTTGTTGAACATGCTATCATGAACCTGATAAAATCAGTCAAACATCTGAGTAATGGATGGACACTATATTAATATTTAAAAACTAACTAAATTACAAAGGTACAGACCAATATACGACACCTAGTGATCATGCAGTTTCATTTAGTGGGATGGGTTTCTTCCGGGTAGATATGCGCTGTTTGACAAAATATGGTAAACTGCATTAACTGCTACACCAACGTAAAGCCCCATCCACACATTTGCTATTACAAAAGTGGTTTGATATATGACAAAGAGTGGCCTCTTTTAGCATTCGCATTTAATTGTCAATTGCAACTCAACTCTTTCCAACTAACCTCGAGTCTTGGGAATGACCATTGTATGTGAGAAAGTTTTACACCAGCTTTCGACCGCTAGCGTGAGGTCCTGGGTTCGATCCCGATCGAGTCTTACCAAAGACTTACAAAAATGGTACTAACAGTATTAAGAGGTCAGTGTTAGGACTGGTCGGCTTGGTGTCAGGATAATGTGACTGGGTGGGACATCATGCTACATGTCTGCGGCATGATGCCCCAGTGCTAGACATCACTATAAACTGCGTAACTGCAGATCGTAGCGATATTACTGAAAAATTCTGTTGCTAAAGCTACGTTAAAAATCATAATCAAACAGACAAAGACTAGCTTCCCGTGGTTTGGTGGCTCTTACTCAGTTTTTCCTGGTTCTTTCTCCACTAGTTATACGGTCTGCCATGTAAAGTATGTATTTCGTGGAGAAAGACGTTGAACCCAAAACATCAACATGAATAAAAAAAACTGGTATTAGAAGAGACGTTACTCAATAACCTATCACAAGCATCACAGGCTGCTAAATATTTTTTTTACAATGCTCCTGTCTTACACATACAAACGACCACGTGTCATGCAAAATCTTCTTTATGATTTAAGACATACGAAAACTCGTGCAATCAATTAACACAACCAAATATATAATAAAGGGTCAAATAGTGTTGTAATTGTTAATAGGATAGGTTCAAAACACAAGATGTCGTTGTAATTAACTATTTACGTAGGTATGTGTAATGACAGTTATATTTATCGTAACTCATGTAGAAAAGCATTGGTCAACGTAGTTATACCTCAAATCATATAGAAAAGCATGGTAAAAGTAGTCCTCCCGCAACTTATATAGCAACGCATGGTAAACGCAGTCATCCCGCAACTCATATAGCAACGCATGGTAAACGCAGTCATCCCGCAACTCATATAGCAACGCGTGGTAAACGTAGTCATCCCACAACTCATATAGTAACGCGTAGTAAACGTAGTCATACCGCAACTCATAGCAACGCGTGGTAAACGTAGTCATCCAACAACTCATATAGCAACCCGTGGTAAACGTAGTCATCTCGCAATTTATATAGCAACGCGTGGTAAACGTAGTCATCCCGCAACTCATGTATAAATGCATGGCAAAAGTTGCAAGATTTAAAGAACGAAATGTCGCCGGTATGTTCGAGTCTACTTCAAAGTTGAGACTGATTAAAGTAAACCACCTTTCTCAGAAATTGTTCAGAATCCCAAATTGTGTTAATCACCAAACGGACACTTCTCAAGCCTCATTGAGTCTTTGAATTACACATACGCACTAGAACTGGGATATGTTCATTTGGTGTATACTTCATTCTCTATCTTTCGAAAAAGTTAGCAATATCTCGTTACATATTTTTCTGATATGATTATGTCTTATAGAGTTCTTACAGGTTATATCAATTGCAGTTTTTAACATCAATGCATCCAATAAATGAATGATATTATTCGAAATTTAAAATAGTGTTTTAATAGAAGAGGATTGATGTCACTCATATGATAAAACAACTGACTAATTTGACGTCGCTTATAAGACATAAATACTGGCTACATGATTTATGTATGTTGATAAAATAAAGCATTGTCTCTTTAATTGTCCAATCATCATATTACGTTTGGATATTGTATTCCAATATTAAAAATCAGAACAAAGAGTAAGAATATCACCAGGATGACATAAATACTAACCATTATGAAATACTGAGTAACCTTTAAAAAGATTATGTTTACTATATCAACCAGCTTGTATTCATTCAGTAGTCATTTCAAGCTATGAATACTGACATAACACGTAAGACATACATCTAGCTGAAATCATTGCCAGAGACATGAATATCTTACCCCATGTGGCATACTAACACAAGGCGTAAAACATTCGTCTGGCCCTGGCTGAAATCATTGCCAGAGGTTTGAATAGTTTACCGGAGATGGCATACTAACATAACACGTAAAACATTCATCTAGCTCTGTCTGAAATCATAGCCAGAGGTTTGAATAGGTTATGCCAGGTGGCATACTAAACTAAAACGTAAACCATACATATAGCCGAAATCATTGCTACAGTTTCCTAGATAGCGTGAATTGTTTAAATATTACATTATTCACTTTTATGATTGTCGTATAGGAATGTTTTATATCTATTTTTAAAGATGGTAAAAGAACTTACCAAAGCAGAGATAGCAGACTGGTCATACAATAAACATGGTAAGAGATTCAAACGCTGACCAGATATTGGCAGATTTGAAATGACAACCACTTTCAACTTTTCTTCAGTAGTTATAGTACTGTAATTTGTGCAGATTTCGACATGGTAGGTCAAAATGAGTTTGAATAAATATTTTTGTGTGTATGCATTTCTCTAAATATTTTATTGAATCGTATGTATGATGTCATCCAAGGTCGTGTGTGTGTGATTTGTAGTTTTAAAGTAGCTTTAAAAATGTGCCAGTCATATCGCTACGTTGTCCAAAATATGGCAGTTTATAGAGATGCCGCAGACATGTATCATCATGTTTTACCCGGTCGTATTATCCTGACACCAGGCCAACCAGTCCTAACACTAACATCGTAATGTTAAGCACCTTGCGAGGCCGCTGTTAGTACCGTTTGTATGTCTTTGGGATAAATTGGCTGGGGTTCGAAACTGCATTTCTGCATTTCGTTACCAAGAACTTTGACAATGGCACACATCCTTATCATTTGGAATTATTATATGTGGAGCAATGCCGTGTTCATACAATGATCATCTAGATGTGTCAGTAGTTCCGAATGGCATCACTACCGTTCACATTAACATTGACACTGTTTCTCAACCACACCATGTATTGGTCAATTCACGATCTAGATACTATAATGTCATTCACTGGCCCAATTCCCGGTCGAATAATATTTGATATATTACCTTACGTAGCCATCACATTGTGTACCTAAAAGATTTAAGTAACAATAACCTTATATGATTCCTTCATCAGTATCATCGTATTCATTTTTCATTTTGGGCATGGATGCAGTATCATACTAATGTCACCTCTTATGTCTCTCTTAGTCATCACAACCATGGCATGTCTGTATTAGCATGCCGCTCATCATCAATATCGGTGATGGTCACCTTGTGTTCTCGTATTATCAAATATGTACCCAGACTTAAATAAACCTTATCTTTGAGTAGTACATATATTCCGTCGAATTGCTCAAACCCCTCCATATATTCATATGAGCAAAACCATACCTAGTTAGGGATTTCATGTTCCTAAAATGTTTCATTATCTCATTTTTTAGCTGTCGTTCTAATGACTTTTCCAAAACCGTAAAGCTTTAAACTAATCTAATTGTTTGTATTTCATTTCCAATCTTCATGAAAGTCTTTACTAAGTAATCCTTGTATTATGAAATGTCTTATCGGCAATACTGGGTATTATTTATTATAGCATCGTCTGTATCCATTTACAAAGTCTAAGAACCAGCTGACTTTCATAACCAGACACATTATGAATCATTAATGAGATATATGTTAGGCATTTGTAATTGAAATTGCTGTCTCTTTACATTCGGTCAGTCATAAGGATTATGTAGATAATATAAGTTCTCTCACATATCCGCTCTTTTGGATCTGTGAATACCATACTATTTGCATATATTAATTTGATTTAGACTAGCCTTCCTGTCATATCCATTCACTTATAAAACACGTGCGGACATCTAATTAATGTGTAAACTGTTGCGTTGCAATATTTGTGAACTGAATTGATGTACATACAGCAATATGATGATATGTGCTCTTCTTCACGTGCAGCTTTGCTTAGCGTCTGATTGTCCATATTTATTATATATATATATATATATATATATATATATATATATATATATATATATATATATATATATATATATACATACATATATATATAATATTAAGCATCGCTACAATTTATTAAATGTGTATTATAGTACAATCAACGTCGCAATGAAATTTCGATAGACGATGGTAAATTCTTAATGTGCCAAACGATGTCATTTCAGGATGTATCGTGGTAAAGTTATTCAAACTGTAACATAACATTTTCTAACCTGGCGATTGTTTTAGGCACATTCATAAAAATCAAGCATTTATGGTGTATGTGTGTTTGTGTGATTTGTTGTCAATGTGGCAATTTATAGTTATTGTCTAGCGCTGGGGCAATTGTGTCTCAGACATGTAGCATGATCTGATATGATCTGTATATGATCTGAAGTTTTTTTGTCAGTCACGTGAACTAGGTTAAGTATTTCATTTAGTATGTGCATTTTGCTGTAAAATTTGTAGTTACCAGTGCATCAAAGAATATTTTATTTACTCACGAACAGGGTTTGAATTACAATATAACAATCTGGATAAATACTAAAAACCTTTATCCTTGGAATTCATCTTTCTTACCATTATTGATGCAATTCGTATCGCGTTCGTCCCATTCGCAGTTGTCAATAAGCCTAACAAAAATGTTATTATTATTATTATTATTATTATTATTATTATTATTATTATTATTATTATTATGCAATATAGGGAGTAACGAGGCATTAAAAAATGGGATAAGGCTTCAAATGATACTCAGATGTGGTCTATTGACCTCAACGTTTGCATTGACAAGTATCATAAGGTACATCCGCTTATCAATAATAGTACCCGCATGATTATTCCAATAAGCATGGATATCAGCTTCTGCTACCCAATGCCATCACACGTGCTTTGAAAACTAGTGGGTTGGCTGACTATAAAAAAAATCAAAATTTATTACATGAATTATAAGAAATATCTGGGGGACATTCAAGTTCTTTCACTCCGTAAATCATAACACGATGTAAAGTATAGTAGTAAAGTGAGAAGATTATACATTCTTCGTGATATTATTTATTAATGCTGATTGCACACCATAAAATGTTTACAGCAGTTCGAGGCGTTTTGGAGAGTATTATCTTTGGTGGTGCTAAAGCTGCTACTGTATGCATGCAATGTCTTGATCTTATCGTATCATAATTAAAATATTATGCAATCACTATAGAGTTCAATTATGTATTAAAAATCGATAGAAACGAAGACTTAACGATTAAGATAAAACCTAAAATAAATAGGAAAAATATCCGACAAGAGAAGCAGGTACAGCAATTCATAATGGGATCTACTGATCGCTATATTTGTCTTATATATTATCATTATTATAATTATATTTGTTTTATGTATTATCATTATTATAATTATATTTGTTTTATGTATTGTCATTTTTATCATTATATTTGTTTTATGTATTATCATTTGTATCATTATATTTGTTTTATGTATTGTCATTTTTATCATTATATTTGTTTTATGTATTGTCATTTTTATCATTATATTTGTTTTGTGTATTGTCATTTTCATCATTATATTTGTTTTATGTATTATCATTTTTATCATTATATTTGTCGTTATTATTATTATTATAAATTATTATTATTATTATTATTATTATTATTATTATTATTATTATTCTGTTAATAGTAGTCGTATTATCTTCTGAAGCCTGACATGTTTTTAATTAACATTCGACATTTAATCCTTCTGTCAGCATGACATAATGTTAGAATTAAATTGTGCATAAACTTACATCATATTATTAGAATTAACAGTCATCATCTAGATAATGTGAGTTAAAAAGTCAAGATTGAATATATTACCGAATAAAATTTGTGATCAACATTTACGATACGCTTTGCATCATTTCTGTAAATATCGACAGCTAAATGTTATGTATATTTATTCATATTACGTTTCTAATTTGCCACTCTCTGTTTCATAAAGAAGTCATCCATATTGGCTTAGGGTCGCGAGAAAGGAATGTGCAGATTCAGAATTCGATTGTGCTGGTTCAAAACATCTCTACACTGTTCTTTATCAGCTATTACTCCAGACGTGTTAACTGCATACTGTAGTGTTGTTAGCCTCACTCGCCCAATCATTTTCCTCGGTGTCAAACATTTATACTGTCTCGCCCAAAACAACAGATAATGCTCATCTTGGACTGTAGTTTTCCCTCCAGTTTCAGCTTATGCTATTCATAAAGGCGTATGTACCACATTCTGTTTCCCCTACAAGTTGTTCGGTCACACTGTATTATATTTTGCATATTCGCTTGATGAAATGCATATTTGGCTGCAATTGCAGATCAAAGAGATGTTTTACCCCTTCTAATGAATGAATACCGCAGATACATGCTGGCTAATAAAACACATTTGTACATTGGTTCATGAGAACAAAACACAAATACAAAAACAAATATCAAAGATATGTTTCATTTTGTCTACCAATAATCATGTTTTAATACTCCCGACTTAATGCGTCATCAACAAAGAAGGAAGACGTAAAGGGAGATCGGTATAGTCTCTTCCTACACTACTGTTTTTTTAAAATCTAACATCGAGATCAAAAAACAATCCGCACCCCAAACGGCAATATCAATATATATATATATATATATATATATATATATATATATATATATATATATATATATCAATGACTTTGATTAAGGAGTTCAGCTTTTGTACAATAACATGTCTCCATGAGTCTGAGAACAAACTTTTATTTTCGATACAATGTCTGTCGCAGTTAATAATTTCTTGTATTCACATTGACTTATACGGTTATGATAAGCTATGATTTTAAGAATGACTTTTTCTTTCAACTGGTCCGCCCGGCTAGAACTATTGGTGCTCTGTTGATTTGGTTCGTCATGGTACATGCCACAAGTTTCGAGTGGTCAATGAAGTCTTTGTGCCACTCGTTTACGACCTTGTCTCAATGGATACTAGTCCCACGGTGTTCACGAAAGACTCTGCTTCATATATCATTCTGGGAACATTGATTATGGACTTCTTATGTCGTCACCAACAAAATGTAATATAGTCGATTGCATGCTCGTCATAGCAAAGTGAGTAGCAAAATATTTCATCAAATTGTAGGCGTGTCAGACTACTGTGAAAATACTGTCTTCGTTTATTGTCGAATTCTGCGACCATGACCACTGTGTTATCCGGTGTCAGAGTAAAATCAATTACCAAATGTTTTTGTCCTGATTGTACAATGTACAAATAAATGCTCCTTGTGACTACAATGGTATGGTATGAAATCAAACTGGTCCCAAAAAATCTCCTGCATAGTAAAAGATGTAACATGTACTGGTGGTACCAAACTTTTGGATGGCTTTAGACAAAATCAAGCAATATCTCAAATGCTTGTTCTGAGTAAAGTGATGGTCAAAGTGTCAGGTATGCATCGTCTGAATATCTATCTAATGTGTCTTCTATCTTACAAACAATGCAGTAATTGGAGGATAACAAGAAGTGCTCAATAGTTTACGACTACATTGCAATGAACAAATATTTAGGTGACATCCCTGCATGTTGGATATGAGTTATAGTCCAGCGTCTTGGATACAGGTTTTATAGTCATTGTCATTTGCTACACAGTGTAAGATAGTTCTGCTTTGATTCATATTGGGGGTGCATCAGCTCCTCTAAAATCGTTGTCCTGCATCCAGAATTCAACATTGTATCGATCTAACATGTTGCGTGAGTTTCATTTGTTTTACTTTGTTTTCTACATTGTGAGTATCTCCAGCCTCTGTCACTCACTCAATGATGTATAGTGTTTATTTTAACACTTTTCGCTCCTATCTTTAATCATCATATGCATGGTAAAGTCCACCGATTGGGTCTGGCACACTACCTAATACTTTATCACAGAGATAACTAATGAAATTTAGTCGAAATTACTCTTTTCGTAGGGCCCCGAGTGGCCGAGTGGTCTAAAGCGCTGTCCGTTACGGACCACTGCCATCTCACCTCTGTCTGCGTGTGTTCGAGTCTACGGTTCGGCAAATGTAGTGAGAAAGCTTGAGAGTAGCTTCTCGTGGTTCGGTGGTTCTTTCCGGGGTTTGTCCAGTTTCTTCCTCCGCCATTAATACTGGCCGCCATGTATAGCCTATATTGTGCTGAAAAATGGCGTTAAACCATAAAAACAAACAACCAAACATTTTTCGTCTTGTGAACCAATCATAGTGTGATTAGCATCATATTATTAGAACAACACGTCTGTTGCCACTGCTTCTTAAATTTTGTGTTGTCTTGGTTTCCAAACAATCGATGTAACAATTCCACTTCGTTTTGGGTGGGTGCTTATTCAGGCACATATCCAATACATTTTGGCTTTTACAGGAGTTTCAAACAAGTCAATATTTATGTTTAAATGTGTATACGTACATTTATGCAAGATTCATTGAAAACGATTAGCAACATTCGCATTGGTTTCATTTTATTCCATCGTGAAACATGAATGAAATGTTTAGTCAGTTTGTTATGGAACTGTTCATTCAACAATTCAGCATAGTATCTGTTTGTCATCGTTAAATGTGTCAATCACTTTGATTCATCACCATTTGCAGTGCTCACTTGCAGAGGCTTATTGTGGACGTAAGGTGTAGCATCCATGTAGAATGAATTCGATTATCAAGAAGTATCAGTCACATTTGCATGCAATCGATGACTAATTTCTGCCCAGGTTATATCCACTGCTTTTAACGGAAAATAGTTAATTTTAGTCCAATCAATAAGGTCACTATAAAATTGTTGTTTTACTCTTGGAAGGCATCTACTTTTTTATTTCACTTCTGATAAAGAGGACTCGATATCGATCCGAAAAATCATCAATGACTTGGGTTAATCAGGTCATGGAAATGGACCGAGAACATTCTCCTTCAAATGTACTGAAAATGTCTTTTTCACCATCTGTTGCTGAATGTGCCGATGTCCCTCGGGTCGATAACTTTGTATCTGTCAATGAAACAATTGTTTCCAACTCATTTGAGCAATGCGCGCATACAGAGTGGACGATTATTTAGGAGCATTTTGTATGATCGTGTTTCTAAACTTTGCAGTGGCTTTTGTGCGATTAGCTCTGGAATGACAACGTAATGAGAAATTTAAACATAATGGGTTTTACTAAAAACTATATTTCGAGTGGTGTAACTAATGTTAATAGCTTCCTTCGCATAAAAGTATCCTACGAGAAACCAAATTGAAACTGCTGCATATTTGAAATCACATGCTAAAACATTTCTAAGAAGTAATGTTAATAACTGTTTATTTTTTGTTCTGTTGGGTGTGCTATAGAGAGTTGGAAAGTAACTATTAATCAAGCAAATGGTGGCATGTAGTAATCATACAGTCTTAAACGCATCCGTACAACAGAAAGTGCGAATGCCTCTAGTGTCAAGTACCCCAAGATCAATAAAGATGAGAATATATTCTGCCAAATGTGGCTGGCTGGTTTTGACAACGCAGATGTTTGGTATTGCATACAAGTAGAATTCGTTGTTTTTCAAAGTCGTTCTCATAAATTAAACATGACTATGTTGGAGAAGGGAGAAAAGCAAATAAATCAGCTCTGTAGAAACAGCGAATTGAAATTCCATACAGGTCATAGCCCATCAGCAGGTTTGTTTTATGATTAAGTAGTTAATTTTAAAGAAAATGCCAGAATAATTGGTTCGGAAGTTCATTTTGAAAGTTGATCTTGATACTGAAACCTGATCAGCGATATCTTTACAATAAGTAAAACAAACTATCGTCATGGCTATTCGCTAGATAGACGTGAGCCATGATTGAAAACTATGATCTATAGCTGTTTCATTTTTAAATTCTGACAACATAAGTGTATTAAGATTTACAATCATCGGTTTGGCAAAATATTATCTTTTTTTCCGTGCAACTGGCGAAAACATATTTTTGCATATGTCGAAGGTAAACTGTTTCATGCAAATATTGACAACCCACATGATTTGTGTTTATATTTCAGACAGCCTGCAATTGAATTGAGAAGCTCGATGCAAATGCGTAGTGAAATGAAAATTAAAATGTGTTTTCGTCATGAATGAATTTATACATATTTTTTAAGCACTGCAGAGTATGCAGATTATCGCCAATCATCTCAGATAGTTTGCGTTGTCGAAGATAAGAAACTATAAAAATCTGTCTTTTTGACATTTGAAAGGATTCAAAACTCTGTATTATACAATTGCCATCGTTTACATATCTTACATTAGATATTATGCTTACATTGATTGATTGATGCAAATAGAACTGAACAGATGGAACTCGTTCTTTGCATTCTCAGCGTCAATTAGAAAACTCAAAGAGAAGCATTTTATTCTTTTTAATTTGAAGCTCCGTTCGGCGAAAATAGTTTTCGTAACTTTTTATAAATAATTCTAACGATTTAGCTCTCAAGACGATGAAACACGTGTACAATGTAAAATGAATCAAGGCCATTTTGATCGTCGAGCTCTCACCCTCCCCTCTTTTAGGCCCTCGAATAGCACTCACGACAGGCCTTTTTGCGTAAAAAATGCAATGTTTGAAATTTACTTTCTAGAATAGATTTCATTTACAACGAAACATAAAAATCAGAATATTATTAAAAAATTAAAAAAAATAATCGAGAATTCATCTTCTTTAGCTGATGCAAGAAAACAGTGATCGTCAACCTACCACGCGCGTGGTTCAAGGTGGTACGTATATATGTTTAATATGCATTATTAGTTATCAGTTACAAAGCCCGACGTGTCCGTTCTATACCTAAAGTTTACTCTAATCTATGAAAGACCACATTGTTATCTTATTCTATATATCCGCTCAGATCTCTATTTATTTCACCTATATGTTTCACACTTGATAATAATATCTACTATATCCGGACAAAACCACAGCTAGGGCGAGCACTCACTTGATAACGAGAACCGAATAAAGTGAATACTTTATAAGAAGGTTCAATTCGCCACATATATATATATATATATATATATATATATATATATATATATATATATATATATATATATATATATATATATATATATATATATATATTATGCTGCCTCAGGTTTTATTGTTTTGGGTTGACTGGCGGATTGTACTTTCTGTAATGATTGAAAAAATAATCTTCTTTCTGTAAAGGTATATTTCGTGCCGAATAATTTAATTTTAAATGCAGATTTTACTTTAATATTTTGTCACTAAACTAGCATATATTTCCCATTTAACGGAAAGTGATATTAAATATCTGTGTAATATATGTTGATAACTTAGCGTTCCATTCTGTCTTCCTTTAGGAATAAAGAACATACTAAAATGATGTCAAAAGTGGGAAGTTAATTAGAAACTGAATACAACATGTTACGTATATTTGATTTAAATCATTTATTTTTATTTGTCAGATCCAAATTTGTCTTTTTGGGTTTAAAATTCATTAATTGGGAGATTATTCTAGAAAAATCTCTATGACCATACTATATCTGTAAACATGTTTTTGACATTGACTTGTTAACCTCATTTCTGGCCTTGCTTCAGAGCGATAATCTGGCCTTGGAAACGATTGGCGAAATCCAAGGACATCTTTTTATTTTTAGTTCTTGGGGGTGAGAAATGGCTGATTTTCATTCCATGCGTACGTGTTTTTATGATCGTACGTTCTTTCTGTGACCTTCTGGAAAATCACGTGATCACTTGTTTACGTATAGAACAGAGATATAAAAACCATGTTTTAGGAGAGAACAATTTAGTAGAATCTCTGAGCTTTAAGTTAATAGTTGTGTTTTGAGTTATATTGGAAATTGTGTCAATTCGTTGGAGCAAGAGGAATTATTTTATTTATCTGGAAAAGAATATGTGCTCAGAGATTTTGGTTTGGATTATTATAAAAACAAGAACTGCATCACGTGACATCGTCAGCCATTTTGGATTACATAGTGAAGATTCGAAACTGGAACTATTAGAACATTTATTTATCAGGACTCTTGCAATTCCATTAGTGGACTATTTTTGTGAATTCTATATTGGATTAATGTTGGATTTGATTCTCTAAAACCGTAAGTTTAAATATTTTCTTTTTTGAAAATAATTGTACTTAATAAATTTGTTAAAGTTTTACAAGCTTGTTAGTTTTCACTCTTTCTGTATTGCTGCTTATTCGAGCCTAAGCACGTAACAAACATCAATAATGAATTTTATGCCCTTGCATCATTTTCATTGTTTCTAGAGTTTCTCCTCCTTCAAAGCTTTACTTTCATCCGCTTAGTGGCTTAACGCAAACACTGCACACAATATTTTCATATTTTGTAAAATTACTGAATAGTTTATGTAAATAAAAAATGCCTATATGTATAAACTTAAAATAGACAGACTAATAAAATACCATTTTGCAAGTTACAGACCTTTTGGTTCGAAGACTATAACAGTGCCTACAATGCAATGACCACATTCCGATGTGCGTAGTAGGGCATGCGCCCGTGTTGTCTCTTATGGAGGAAAATTAACAAATTAGCATTGCCTTTATGAACAAGCATTTTCAGTCTTTCCTGTCTAGAGACTCCATTTCTTGAGCATTTATTAGACATCGCATCTTAATGTTTTCATCAAGGTTTTTCTTTTAATTATAAGCCTGCTCATATTTCCAATGTTATTATTGTGCCAGACATTACAATCGTCTATGCGAAACGGCATTGGGAGCTTTTCGGCTTTTGTATGGTAATCATTCTGCTTAATGTCTTTTAAAACAAACTCTTGAACATTGCATATTAGTTCACTTATCTTTATAATACACAAAGGGCAGTATTTGTATAGAAGGTCAATACACTGTTACAAATCATGGCTATTTATGTACAAAGCAAACGGACAGCTTTATTAACATCACAAACATACATATCTGACCAGGCAATCAATTTACAAAGAGAAAGAGAAAAACAAAAAGCAAAAACAGACGAACAGTAGTTGTTCTAACAGGTAAGGAATGATAGCATAGGTTCTGAAAATCAATCTTCGAAAACGCTTGCTGTCTCAGTAGTGCAACAGTCTTCGTTAGCTCAGTAGGCATCTGAGATTCTTTGTAACCCCAAAGTAGTATCTCCCCCCCCCCCAACATTTACACATTAAATCGAAGAAATTGAGATATGATCATATTAAAATGTCTGCTTTTAATTTGAAATAAAATATAGAAATAAATATATGGCTGCATAAATGCTTTAAAACGACCTAAAAACCAGGTTCACTCTAGCAAGGAGATGGGCTTGCTTTATGTGCATGTACTGAGAGTTTCGCGACACAATGGTAAATATAAAATAAACAACGCATCACAAGAGCACGTTTGTAATTGAAAGAATAAGGTAACGCAGGTCAGCTGGTAAGGTAGCATGGGGGAGCTGGCCCCGTATATCAGTTGCATAAGAGTCGCGATAAACTAGCAACACCAAAAGTATGCAATTAAGGCAATGAATATCGCGTTGTATGCATAGTTGTATTTAAGCCTACCATGGGGATGGTCATTGTTTCCTTTGTACTACTATATGGGAAAGGTCACTTGGGACAGGAGTTGCTGTAATTTACACACCATTAAGATTATGTAGACATCACGTTTGCTCAACCTGTTACAGAAACATGCCACTGTAGCATTAGATATTCAGTTAACATGTTGACTTGATTAGAAAGAATTAGAACAATTTTTTTTTAATTGAACAAAATTCGATAAAAAATATTGAGTTATTTAATATTAGTTTACGTAAGTACGTCTTTTTAACGATGAAGTTGAACGTTTGATTTTGTATTTGGCTAATAAATACATGAAAACGTGAAATTTATGTTTTGACAAAAGTTACCTTTAAAATTTGGATCAGATAGTCACGGACCTATCAAACAATCTTATATATAAATTTAGTTTAAACAACTTTTCATAAATTTTCAATTAAAGATACTAACCTATATCGCCATGCAATTGAATCTATGCTATATAATCCACACCAGATGAGCAGGGATCATCAAATTATGGTTTTATTACATACGAGAATTGATTTGACAACTCTCATATATGCCATAATACAATCAAAACTGAATTCAATGGCTAAATAGCCTATGACAAATGCATTAGATCAGTACGAGTGTTACACTAAGAAGTACAAGATGACGTCTTATCAAGGCATTTATTTTGATGGCATTAAAACTATATAATTAGGTTAGTATAATAGAAACCAGCCATTTTGCTTGGATCTTTTTAAATCACACAAGACTGTGTATTAGTACAGACAACTCAGTGCACATAATGCCAGAGTAGGGATTAGTTATCCGATTTATAATATTGTCACTAAATTGTATTTAATGCAATATCTATGCTTTAAATATTGAACATGTATTTGAGTTTCGTTGATTCGAACAGCATTACACTACGGCCGTTACAATTTAGCTGCAGTTGTTTGAAAACAATGGATTCCGTTTACGTCTAGCTACACGCACAAAGAGGGACTATATTATGTTTCAATTTAATCATTTTAAAATGAAAAGACAGTTAACATAATCAAATCATGTGATTGCTTGCTGAAGTTAAATGATCTATTGGTTCAAAATTAGTAACAATATGATTGCCTTATATTATAGAAATTCATTATAGAATAGGATTCTTTCACCGTTCAGCTACATTATAAAACAAAATCATTTAACTGAGAAAATTTTCTTGAGATTCTTTCCTAGATTATTAAACCTGCCTCACTGCAGACATCTTAGTAATCAGTACATCTTAGTAATCAGTATATTCAATATCACTGATCAGTATATTCGGAATCACTGATCAGTATATTCAGTATCACTGATCAGTACATTCAGTATCACTGATCAGTACATTCAGTATCACTGATCAGTACATTCAGTATCACTGATCAGTACATTCAGTATCACTGATCAGTACATTCAGTATCACTGATCAGTACATTCAGTATCACTGATCAGTACATTCAGTATCACTGATCAGTATATTCAGTATCACTGATCAGTATATTCAATATCACTGATCAGTACATTCAGTATCACTGATCAGTATATTCAGTATCACTGATCAGTATATTCAATATCACTGATCAGTATATTCAGTATCACTGATCAGTATATTCAGTTTCACTGATCAGTACATTCAGTATCACTGATCAGTACATTCAGTATCACTGATCAGTACATTCAGTATCACTGATCAGTATATTCAGTATCACTGATCAGTATATTCAATATCACTGATCAGTACATTCAGTATCACTGATCAGTATATTCAGTATCACTGATCAGTATATTCAGTTTCACTGATCAGTATATTCAGTATCACTGATCAGTACATTCAGTATCACTGATCAGTACATTCAGTATCACTGATCAGTATATTCAGTATCACTGATCAGTATATTCAGTATCACTGATCAGTATATTCAGTTTCACTGATCAGTATATTCAGTATCACTGATCAGTACATTCAGTATCACTGATCAGTACATTCAGTATCACTGATCAGTATATTCAATATCACTGATCAGTATATTCAGTATCACTGATCAGTATATTCAATATCACTGATCAGTATATTCAGTTTCACTGATCAGTATATTCAGTATCACTGATCAGTATATTCAATATCACTGATCAGTATATTCAGTATCACTGATCAGTATATTCAGTTTCACTGATCAGTATATTCAATATCACTGATCAGTACATTCAGTATCACTGATCAGTATATTCAGTTTCACTGATCAGTATATTCAGTATCACTGATCAGTATATTCAATATCACTGATCAGTACATTCAGTATCACTGATCAGTATATTCAGTTTCACTGATCAGTATATTCAGTATCACTGATCAGTATATTCAATATCACTGATCAGTACATTCAGTATCACTGATCAGTATATTCAGTTTCACTGATCAGTATATTCAATATCACTGATCAGTATATTCAGTATCACTGATCAGTATATTCAGTTTCACTGATCAGTACATTCAGTATCACTGATCAGTATATTCAGTATCACTGATCAGTATATTCAGTTTCACTGATCAGTATATTCAATATCACTGATCAGTACATTCAGTATCACTGATCAGTATATTCAGTATCACTGATCAGTATATTCAATATCACTGATCAGTACATTCAGTTTCACTGATCAGTATATTCAGTTTCACTGATCAGTATATTCAGTATCACTGATCAGTATATTCAATATCACTGATCAGTACATTCAGTATCACTGATCAGTATATTCAGTTTCACTGATCAGTATATTCAATATCACTGATCAGTATATTCAATATCACTGATCAGTACATTCAGTATCACTGATCAGTATATTCAGTTTCACTGATCAGTACATTCAGTATCACTGATCAGTACATTCAGTTTCACTGATCAGTACATTCAGTATCACTGATCAGTATATTCAATATCACTGATCAGTACATTCAGTATCACTGATCAGTATATTCAGTTTCACTGATCAGTATATTCAATATCACTGATCAGTACATTCAGTATCACTGATCAGTATATTCAGTTTCACTGATCAGTATATTCAATATCACTGATCAGTACATTCAGTTTCACTGATCAGTATATTCAGTATCACTGATCAGTATATTCAATATCACTGATCAGTACATTCAGTATCACTGATCAGTATATTCAGTTTCACTGATCAGTACATTCAGTATCACTGATCAGTATATTCAGTTTCACTGATCAGTATATTCAATATCACTGATCAGTATATTCAATATCACTGATCAGTACATTCAGTTTCACTGATCAGTATATTCAGTATCACTGATCAGTATATTCAATATCACTGATCAGTACATTCAGTATCACTGATCAGTATATTCAGTTTCACTGATCAGTATATTCAATATCACTGATCAGTATATTCAGTATCACTGATCAGTATATTCAGTTTCACTGATCAGTATATTCAGTATCACTGATCAGTACATTCAGTATCACTGATCAGTATATTCAGTATCACTGATCAGTATATTCAATATCACTGATCAGTACATTCAGTATCACTGATCAGTATATTCAGTATCACTGATCAGTATATTCAATATCACTGATCAGTATATTCAGTATCACTGATCAGTATATTCAGTTTCACTGATCAGTATATTCAATATCACTGATCAGTACATTCAGTATCACTGATCAGTATATTCAGTATCACTGATCAGTATATTCAGTTTCACTGATCAGTACATTCAATATCACTGATCAGTATATTCAGTATCACTGATCAGTATATTCAATATCACTGATCAGTACATTCAGTATCACTGATCAGTATATTCAGTATCACTGATCAGTACATTCAGTTTCACTGATCAGTATATTCAGTATCACTGATCAGTATATTCAATATCACTGATCAGTACATTCAGTATCACTGATCAGTATATTCAGTTTCACTGATCAGTATATTCAATATCACTGATCAGTATATTCAGTATCACTGATCAGTATATTCAGTTTCACTGATCAGTATATTCAGTATCACTGATCAGTACATTCAGTATCACTGATCAGTATATTCAGTATCACTGATCAGTACATTCAATATCACTGATCAGTATATTCAGTATCACTGATCAGTACATTCAATATCACTGATCAGTACATTCAGTATCACTGATCAGTACATTCAGTATCACTGATCAGTATATTCAGTATCACTGATCAGTACATTCAGTATCACTGATCAGTACATTCAGTATGATCAATATATTCAATATCATTAGAATGCATTAAAATCTTGAATCAATGATACAGAAAATGGTGTTGTCCGTCCTTCCATTCGACGAGGACCATTCTAGACATCTGAGAGTTGGAGTGGCTGGATCTGTTCTGTCCGTTCGAATGAGGCAACTTCTTGCACGGAATGTTCGTTTGCATAAAGGAGAGAGGATGAATGGAACATTTCCAGGAGGGTTGATTGCACGTGCTTATTTGGCTTGCCTATGCCACTCTATAGCTGCTGTCCTGCAAATTTTGCACAACGTGGAGCCTTTGTGCGCAGTGGGAACGACAAGTGACTTGATGGACTGCTGTTTGCGCCTAGGAGTTAGGGTTTATGTTGAACGCTTTCAATGCAGCTTTTGGAGTATCTTTGAAACGTTTATCTTCACCTCCGTGAGATCGCTGACATTGCTGTAGCTCGCCACCGGTTGTCTGGCATGCGTACAACATATCCCGCCCAGCGTAACTGAGACTGCATTAGGATAGTTTGGTTGCTTGGGAGACATGCTTGGGAGAGTACAATGTCTGGTAACATGACGTGCCACTTGATTCTGAGGATTTGCTTGAGACTTGTGGAGTAAAAATTGTTCAATTTCATTGCGTGGCGTTGGTACACAGTCCACATTTCGCATGCGTATCGTAGTTCGGGGAGCACAACTGCCATGAAGACCTTCCTTTTGGTCAGGATGCTGATACCACTTATATTCTAGACATTGGCATACAGTCTGCTCAACGTCGCGCTGGCTCTGGCAATGCAAAGGTTTATAGCGTTGTCAATAGTAATGCTCTGCTTCCTGGGGTTGAATAGCTTTCCATGTATACTATACCTGATGCCGACTCTAACCTCTTCATCTCTGAAAGCATTAGTCAGCAGGACAATGAGCAATATACTGATCAATATCGGTGCCAGAAAACAAATTTCTTGACGCCATTGGTTACTGGGAATAACCCCGATGTTTTTCCATCCCCCTGGACATGCACCTGCAGACCATCGTGGAAATTTTGCACCATGGATATAAATGTTCTCGAGCATCCGTACTTGAATATTACCTTCTACAAGTCTTCTATGCTGAAAGTATCAAAGGCCTTAGTCATGTCGACGTAGATGTCGACAGTTCGGCGTTTAGCTCATGACATTTCTCTTGCAGCTGCCTAGCATCACACACCGTGTATATGGCCACATGTTGTTTTCAGAATCCACACCACTGGCTTTCTGACAAGAGTCCATGTTTTAGGTGTGTTGTGAGGCTGGTCAGTAGGATTCTGGCGAGTATCATTCCTGCAATTGAGAGCAAGTTTATGCCCCGGTGGTTGTCGCAAGCGTGGTGGTGTCATTTTCGATTATACAGGTGGGTTATGGAAGCGTCTTTGAATTCCTGGGGATCGTCTCTTGCTGCCACATCAGAAGAAACAGTTGATGCAGCCTTTCTATCAGGATTGTGCAGCCTTCATTGTAAACTTCATCTGGGATGGGATATGCACCAAGATGGAGGCTCATCCAGTTCTTCGTTGAAAGATAAATGGGTGAGACGGCTAATGACTTCATCGTTGATGGATAAAGGGCGATTCAGACGCTGTCAAAGTGTTCAGCCCATCATTGAATAATCTTCTCTTCGTCAGTAATTAGTGTGTTCCCATCTGCGCTGAGAAGGACAGATTATCCAGGGTATGTACGTCCATTCACGTCTTTTACGACATTGTAGTTGTTTATGTCATGCTGATCTGCATAGCACTCGTAGAGCTTTGTTGTAAAACCATGTGTCTCGCATCAGAGGGAGTTTCTACTGTACACTTAAGCGTATAGTGTTGAACTAATATTTCATAGAAGTGACCTTTTGGTTGTGGAGGTAGATTTGAAGGAGGCCGTGTTTCTCATTCAACCACTGCTTCATATATTCACAGTTCTCATCAAAGCAGTTTCTGATTGTAGCTCTTAGGATTTCCGAAGCTGTGCTGTAGACAAGCTCTGTGAATGCCTCCCAGTCGGTCTCCACATTCTGATTGTCGAAAGGATGGATTTCAGACGTTCTTCCAGGGATCACGAGACATCTTAGAGTAGTGATTTATTGCAGCTTGGTGATGTTTATTCGTTTAGCATCATTCTTTCCCTATGGGTGTATTTTGGTCTGTGTGCGTATGTTCAGCATAGTGATGTAACAACTTGGTCTGTCCAACAGTCCGCGCTGCGGAGGATTGTATTGGTGATCAGCAGTTCATGATCAGCTCAAGTCTGGAACAAAAGAAGACCGCTGCTGTTACAGTGACACACATCGTGCTTTCCTAGCACTCCATCACAAGGAACATGATCACAACCTACTTGTGTATAAAAGTCGCCAAAAATGACGTTCTTAGCTGCCAACGGAACGTTAGCAATGACACATTGATGATCCTCATATGATTTAACCTTCACTTCATCTGGGTTGGTCATGGTTGGAGCGTCGCAACTGATGATGGTGCTCTCTTCCAGATAAGATGGTTACGAGCCTGTCGAGTAACTCCCTTGGGAGGTCCAACCAAATTGCCATGACCTAACCGGATGAAGTAAAGGTAACGTTATATGAGGATTGTCACTCCGTCATTGCTGACGTTCCATGTGGCAGCTAAGCACTTTATTCTTGAAGACATCATTGCAAAGCCTACACCAGCCTTACAGCAACATTCACTTTCGCAGCCGCTCCAAAAGAAAGTATATCAGGAGCCGCATTCACATAGTTCGCCTTCTTTTGAAAACCGGGACTGTTCAAAGCAGCAATGTCCACGTCGCCTCTGTCCAGTAAGGTGCGCAAATTCCTTGCACCAAGATGGAGAGGAACAATTATCAGATTTCTTGTACTCTTTAGTACTACCGAATCCACTGATCAGTGATACTTAAATGACTGATTTGTGATACCAAATATATCAGCATGTGATACCGAATCCACTGGTCAGTCTTACTTGAATATACTGATTAGTAATACAGAATATACTCATTTTTGATACCGTATAAACTGATCAGATGCTTTCACGATCTAGCACCGTGGCATTGTATTATAATTTGTTTCCAGTATTTAGGATGGAAATTATATTTTTTCAAATTATAAAATTCAAGTAACTATTTTATCTGGAACCACAAACGTGCTCTGATAAAATCCTTAGATAGCGACATTCACTAGAAACTATTGTGTATTAAAAAATGGAATTATATTTTTGTCATTCAAGAAAAGACTGTTGGAACATCAACACACCAAGCGGAGCAACAGACACATCATCGCGTTCACCTTTTGGATTTTGTTGGTACCTCCACTGAATTTTATTCAGGACTTTAATGTAGTAGGGCTTGTGTTTGTAATTCTTGGATTAGTTTGGTTTTAATTAGCAATAATGTAAGTTCTTATGTCTCAATTTTACTTAGTATTCTATAGAAAAAGATTATTTGTTAAATTGTACAAAGCTTGTTTTCTGTCACTCTTTACTGTTACTTATTTGAAGAACACAGACTAGTAACAAATACTATCTGATGACTGGAGAAGTCTGGTACTTTCAAATTTACCATATCACTTGTCATTTCATCATTTTATCACACCACTGTCAAGCTGCTCATAGTTTGTTATACGAGATTATCTTGCTTGATTTTGACACTTATAATAATTTGTTAATCAGCAAATGTCTCCCAATTTGTGTTTTAGAATTATATTTGTTCTTACGAACATGTATGTTTCTTTTATCAAAACACACTATCAATGGCCATCCATTTTCTGGGCATCTCTGCTATTGTCAATACCTCTAATGACCGATCAGTTTTCTTTCCTGACGAATTCAGAGAAGGAGGAGGGGCTTGCTAATCGTTGTTTTCGAACCTTATTATATGGATAAGAAATAACAACAACAAATTTAAATAGTATGTTTTTAATAACCGAGATATTTTCATGTAAAGTGCGGACATATTATTGTAACTTTGTATTATTGACTTTCTTTGTGCGAATGCATGTGTAGTTGTGTAATTTGGATTTTTCGGGTAGCTTTATCAATTTTTCACTGATGTAGCTACGATGTTTGCAGTGTCACAGTTTATAGTGGTGCCGAGTAGACATGTATCATGAAGTCCCATCCAGTCACACTATCCAGATACCAAGCCGACCATTCTTAACTCTAACCTTTTAATGCTGAACGCCTGGCGAGGCAAATGTTAGTACCATTTATATAAGTTTTTGGTGTGATTATGCCAGGATTCGAACGCGCAACTTCATGCATCCTTGTCGGACATAATAACGACAAGGCCGCATGAGTGGCCATTGACTTTATGTACATTGTATATATATCCCAAGGAACGTGCACACATACCATCATGACAAATCAGATTCTTGAAAGTTAGTTCGTATCAGTTGAGTTTGATGGCTTTCATCCAACCCAAATTCTTATCCTCCTTTGCTTGGGATGGGGAATGGCAGGGATAGCAGAAATAATGGTGATCAAGTTGTGTAACATGATAAAGTCATTTAGAAAAGAGGAATTATGAATAATACTATTTAATATTTGTATACGTCACTAATGATTAGTCAGTGGAAATGCATCATTGATCTTCAGGATCGATAACATACAGTTGCAAGTATGTTTATATTGCAACGATATTTACCAATGGACAAATAGTTGAATGTTAATGTAATTTTCGTTTTGTTAAGGTCTATGTTCTAAATATCAGCGGGCTTTGTAGTGTTGTAGTGTCATCTAGCGTGATTGTTGTATATATATATATATATATATATATATATATATATATATATATATATATATATATGTATATATATATATACACACACACACATAAGGGCCATCTGTGGATGATATGGTGGAGTGTTATGAAGCCTGTTTGTGTGAATACGTCCACCTTGTAAGTGAAGCAGTATAATCAATCCGACAGAGCAAGCACGCGCATGGTCTTTCGTCGACCTGGAAATAGATGAAACACGGCTCGAGGAAGGAACACAGAGATCTTGCGACATTATACAGTTTGACTGAAGGTCGCTCTTCAACCGACAGTTCGCACTGTCCTCTCTCTGTCTCTGTCTCTCTCTCTCTCTCTCTCTCTCTCTCTGGACTAATGACGCGCGAACAACGACTCACTCGACGAGTCAGTCAGCAACTCAAAGAAAGAATCAGTTACTCTGCGACCTTGCGACCAATAGGCGAATATGCGACCATGTCAACGACCCAGTGGACGACCAGCGATCCATACGACGATGTAGTCTATGATCAAGCGACTCAGTTTACGACCACAGGACACCTTTTTGACGCTTCCAATTCAGCGGCTCAGTAGGCGACAAGAAACCGAAAATATGACAGAATCCCGTTGTGAAATCTGGAGCGCCAGTCCCAGATGCAGCGGTTAAAGTCCAAATCCAAAGATCTATTTTAAGAACCCGAGATAATGATACTTGAGGCAGAGTTGACGATGAAGATTTTCCGCTACAATATATACTTATGCTTGCGCCATATACCATATATATATATATATATATATATATATATATATATATATATATATATATATATATATATATATATATAAACCAACTCGCTTTCTGTACCTAAAAATGTATTTATAATTTGAACTGATACCTGAATAGATTATCTTACCTCATAGAAACGTGAATTAAAACAGCAAAGCTAAAATAATTAATATAAAGACTGGCACGACAGAGACTTGGTCATAATTAATTCCCGATAAATCATGAAAATCCACCTGCTGACATACAATTATTCATATTAATTAGGCTGACAAAGTGCTGATATATAACGATTCGTTTCATTTTGCTAAAGAAAACAGACTGCGTCTTGCACGTTTCTTAATATGAGAGGAAACAGGTGATTCCAAACTGTTCTGAAGTAGTTGTGCACTACTTCAATATTTTGTCTTATTTTATAGCTGGCACATTCCTACGGTGTTCTTGTGTGATCATTTATCTTGTTAGAAATTAAATGAGTATTTTTTGTTTGTGCCGAACACGCTTTATTATTATTATTAAAATTATTATTATTATTATTATTATTATTATTATTATTATTATTATTATTATTATTATTATTGCTGTTATTATTATTATTATTATTATTATTATTATTATTATTATTAGTTGTAGTAGTAGTAGTATTAATAAAAAAATTAATATTATAGTCATTGATTGTATTTTATTGTTTTACTTTACTGTTATCATTATTAATATAATTGGTAGTTGTAGTAACAGTAGTAGTAGTAGTAGTAGTAATAACAATAATAATAATAGTAGTAATAGTAGCAGTAGTAATAGCAGCAGTAATATTATTAATTTTCGGCACATGATATGGTATACAAGCGGCAAGTGGTGGAGGAAGAACCCAAGAAAACCCCTGAAAGAACCACCTACTCTCAAGAAGGTACCAGCCAGCTTTCTCGCATATCCACAAAAGGCTGAGCCAAAGACTCCAACCCATGCAGACAGAGGTGAGATGGCAGTGATTCATAACGGTGAACACTTTAGACCACAGAGCCGCTCGGGACCCCTAATAGTAGTAGTAGTAGTACTAGTAGTACTAGTAGTAGTGTTAGTAGTAGTGGTGGTAGTAGTAGTAGTAGCAGTAGTAGTATAAATACTAATAATACTAGTAGTAGTAGTAGTAGTAGTAATAGTGATATTAGCAATAGTACTAATAGTAATAGTAATAGTAATAGTAGTAATAGTAATAGTAGTAGTAATAGTGGTAGTATTAAAATTAATAGTAATCTTAGTAGTTGTCGTAATAGTAGTAGTAGTAGTAGTGGTAGTAGCAGTAGTTGTAATAATAAATGTTCTGATAGTAGTATTAGTAGTAATACTGGCAGTAGCAGTAGTCATATTATTTTTGTTATTTGGCATTGTTGTTTGATACCTGACATTCGCTGTCCAAATATTATTATCTTTATCGCTGCTTTTAAGGAACCGTAAAAATGCTTCAGAAAGTACTATATTTAAAATGTACTCCGGAGATATATGTATACTTATTTATGTATTTACACACTTAGTGGGGATTCTTAATTTCATGTATTATGAACATTATTATGACGTATGTATTATACGTTTTGTAATGTTTTGACATATATAATCAGCTTGTTCAGTGGCTGTCAACACAAAAGCTACCTGTATTTAATAAACAACACAAACAAAATTTCACATTCCATTCCAAAAGTTCACTTCTTACATATTTATCTCCATTTGGTATCATGTTACACAGCTCCAAAAACAAATTATTCGCGAAAGGAATTTAGATTTAAATATTGAATCGAAATTATGTTCATCACAAAGACATTTGACCACGATATTCATGACTGTTCATCCTCACAGTTAACTACGTATGCAATTTCGCTAGAAAAATCAATGTGCTCTCTTGGTTTTGAAATATCTCATTTAATTATGAGTAGAAAAGTTTATTTTTTATTATTTGTGTTTGTTTTGTTTTTATTTTTTTATTTTAAGGCTGCCAAAGTACTGTATCTGATGCCTACCTATGTGCTATGTCATGAATGTAATAAAAAGGGCTCTACGTGTATGCTTGACCGTAAAAGTAGCCGAGTGGTTTGAGCGTCAGCCTCGCCTGCGGAGTTCGAAACCAGGTTGAGTCATGTCAATGATTTATAAACATGATACTAACAGTTGTGTTAGTTACTAACGAAGGATATGACTGGTTGGCCTAGAATTAAGATAATTTGACAGGGTCATACATCATGCATGATGCCCCTTTGCTAGACATCACTATAAACTGCCACACTGCAAAAATCGTAGCGATATGACTAGAAACTTGTTAAAGCTACGTTTATAAATCCGAATCACGCACACAGTAGGTATGTTTCTCTCTATCTAGTAGAATAATTCATCAGCTTTGCAAATAGATCCCTTTCTAATTATAGGAGTAATGGACAGTTTACCTTAAGAATTTACAAATACAAAACATAAAATATCTACTGAAAATGTTGACCAGCGGACAGAGATGAATGTGATTGACTAAGGAAGCACCTTAGTCATCGGTGTCCCCAACCGATATTATTGATTATATATGTCTGAACGATAGTATTGATTATATATGTCTGAACGCTAGTATTGATTATAAATGACTGAACGATAGTATTGATTATATATGCCTGAACGATAGTATTTATTATATATGTCTGAACGACGTATTGATTATATATGTCTGAACGATAGTATTGATTATATATGTCTGAACGACGTATTGATTATATATGTCTGAACGATCGTATTGATTATATATGTCTGAACGACGTATTGATTATATATGACTAAACGATCGTATTGATCATGTATGTCTGAACGGTAGTATTGATTATATATGTCTGAACGGTAGTATTGATTATATATGACTGAACGATAGTATTGATTATGTATGTCTGAACAATTGCATTGATTTTATATGTAAGACCGAGTGTATTAATTGAATATGTATGCCTGGCCGATTGTATATATTATATATGTTTGCCCTATTGTAGTGATTATATGTCTGACTTATTGTATTGATCATATATATCTGACCGATTGTATTGATTACATATTTCTGACTGAATGTAGTGATTATATATATCTCAGTGATTGGATTGATTATTCATGTGTGGCTGATTGAATTGATATGTCTCACCGATTTTATTGATTACATATGTCTGACTGGCTGATTGAATTGATATGTCTCACCGATTTTATTATTACATATGTCTGACTGGCTGTGTTGTTCAAATATTTCTGACTGAATGTATTGATTACGTATGTCCGACCGATTGCATTGATTATTTATGTCCGACCGATTGCATTGATTATTTATGTCTGACCGATTATGTTGATTATTTATGTCTGACCGATTATGTTGATTTGATGTCTGACATATTATATTGACTATATACGTCTGACCGAATGTATTTATTATTAATGTCTTACCGATTGTATTAATTATTTATTTCGTACAGATTGTATTGACTATTTATGTCTTACCGATTGTATTGAATTTTATTTATGTCGGATCGAATGTATGTTTATATTTGTCTGAACGAAGAAGGATGGCATAAAGAGATGCCTCACCGCGCACTTTCTTGTGTCTTTATTTATGTAAATAAACAGTTTTCATAGACTAGATTCGAATTGATACTACCAAATACTAACACACTGTTTTCTTCCACAAAACGTAAACTAATAATGACACTTATGCTTGTTCATTAAAGAACATGTATTTCAACATCATAGTGCAGACAAACGTAGCATTATTCAGTTTAAAAAACATGTATTGCAAACATCACAATGCAGGAAATCATAGCAACATCCAAGGTAGTATTATCTAAATCTGAGACAAATCCTGCCATTTTCCAGAACTCTTATCATGAACTCCTCAACAATTTTAAAAACTACACAAAATTTTTTACTGATGGATCAAAAGTTGATGACAAGGCTGCTGCAGCCTTCGTTAGTGGCAAGCACATAACCAAAGTGCGCTTGCCAAACGATGCGTCCATATTTTCAGCGAAAATCAGAGCAATAGACCTTGCTCTGAAATTTATTGAACAAAAACGCATTTTAAATAGCATTATTTTCTGTGACTCACTGTTAGTACTTCAGTCGCTACACCATAGAAAACTGGATAATCCATTACTAGTCGATATCCTCGTCAAAAACTCTGAGCTTAGTACCTCCTACAATATAGTATACTGTTGGCTACCTAGCCATATTGGTATTAGAGGTAATGAAAAAGCAGACCGGGCTGCTAAGATGGCTCTATCCCAAGAACCATCGGATTTTAAATTACCGTTTACTGATTTTAAACCTTGTATCAAAAAGTACCTACGTCAGAAGTGGCAGGCGTCATGGGATGACGCAGTCAATAACAAACTTCATGCCATAAAACCAACCCTGGGAGAATGGACTCCTTCCTACAGAACTATCCGTAGAGAGGAGGTTGTCATTGCAAGAATCAGAATCGGACATACATACATTACCCACTCCCACATACTAAAAGGTGAAGATCCACCAGAGTGCGTTTCTTGCAATGAACCATTCACTGTTAAACACTTTATGACCAAGTGTTCCAACCTGCAACCTACGCGTGCTAAATACTATAATGTACAAGACATGAAGGAACTTTTTCATACAATACAAATCACTTGTATTTTAGATTTCCTAAAGGAAGTAAATCTCTATTTTAAACTATAACTTGTATGCCATCACCTAGAATATTTTTATCTAATGCAAATATCACCTCTTATTTACAATATCTTATCATCAACATACACCATTTACATCTCCCGTTGATTGGGAAGCTTCATATTTTCCTGTCACCAACATCTTACCATATTATATTTAACTGTTGTGGTTTTTTATATCGCTGGTCGATGTTAAACCTTTCTTTTTTTAAACATCTAACCTGTTGTTTGGCGCTAAATGGCCTAAAGGTGCTGGTGTGCCGTTAAAATTCAAGCAAACAAGCAAACAATTATCTAAATCTAGTATTATCCAAACTTAGTATTTTCTCAACTTAGTCCTAACGTAAGATCTAGTATAGCGAAAACTAGTTAGTTGTATTTACAATACTTTCAAAGTTTAACTAAGATATTGATTACAAATTTTGAAATCTTATAAGTGTCTAAAGCAGAGTGCTTCATTTAATATATATAGAAATCAAGATTAGTATTTCTGATGTATACATCTCAACTGAAATGGATACCAAAAATTACCATATCAGCTTTCACCAATTCAGTAGCAACGACTTTTAAAAAAACAGCAGCAACAACAATAACAACGACTAATGAAAATCACAAAAATGAAAAAGTGTTATCGAAGCCTAACCATCCGGTTTAGTGTCTTTATATACACCTATATAAACGGTTTCGTAATCCTGTTCTTATTACGTTATATTTACCTATTTCTTTAATATTTTTCCATCCGTTTCTAACGTTTGTCTTAGGTATCTGCACTATGTGTTCAATGTTCAATCGCTGTTATTTAACGTTCTAACTTGCTAAAATAAAGAATAAAGCAATTTTTCCCAAATTTTTTATCAATAATTAATTAAAGTGTTGCTGACATTTTCCGCAGTGCTTTAAAATCCACGTGTTGCAAGTCTCTCCCATTGCTACTTGTCTTGTTTGAGACCAATACAGTTATGTACAGTTAATACCGTCCCAACGGGTTTTCCTCATCGATAATTAAGTTTTTTTTTCTCACTTAGTAGTTATAGTTTTCCTATTGTATGTGCATTTTCATTATATTACCAAAATATCACTTTATGTGCTTCTGATTGGTCTAAATAAGCCCATACATTAATTTGTAGTGTACTCTTTACTGATTGGCAGGGATCGTGGGAAAACTTGTTTAGCCCCGCTTTCTGGAAAGTTTTGGCGGCCATTTTTTAACTCGACTCCCGAAAGGAAATTGAGAAACAATTATATTGGCTGTCTGAATATGGATATGTTACCCCCATATGGATTTCTTAGTTCATGTATAACAATATCATAAAGATACAAATGGCGTAAAACTTCAATGCAAGAACAACAATAAGAATCAAAACTAAGGGTTTTGCTTATTTGATGGCGCGGTGTGTGTATGTGTGTTTGGGGAAGCTATATATATATATATATATATATATATATATATATATATATATATATATATATATATATATATAAGCCACCGTATATACAAGCGCAATTTAAGTGTTAACGTACAGAAGTAAATGAACTCACCTGTTTTTCACAGAAGAAAATGGACATAAATGTGTTTCCTGACAACTTTATTCAACCGCAGTATCTTTACGCAGTATGTATGGGATGAAAACCGGACTCTAAAATAATATTTGTTTACGTCTTCTGTACACTCTATTGTGTGTCAAATATTGCAAATATTCGGTCACAAATACATTAAAGTAAATGTAAATATTTATGTATCCAGTAATCCTGTTTGCACATACAAATCACAATGATGTAATGTTTAGTTCTGCTAGTGACATTTTAGGGTAAACATGTATTTTAGGCCAACTGTTTACCGTATCAAAATAGCGTGGCATCACATCGCGTTGATCATTCTGTTTTTCAAAACTGATTTTGTCGTTATATATGTTATGTTTCTTCGGATGGTAACTTTTTATTTGATTTATAGTTTGTAGAATCTACTTTTAGTAGTTCATCCTTGTGACTTTATTTTATACACAACAAATAAACGTGTACTGTCTCAGAATGAAATACTTTATTCGTTCTTCTTTCTATCTAAATAATTTCCACTGAAATAAAGACTGTGATAAAAAAAAATCTCAAAGTTGTAATGATTTAATTAATTTATTTATAAATTTAATATTTATTTATAAATTTAATATTTATTTATAAATTTAATATTTATTTATGAAACTCGTTCAACAATATAAAGCTTTTGCTCAACAAGGCTCGCAAATGCTGGACTTTATTCAATTTTTTCCCCTCATATTTTCAATATTAAATCATTACCCAATTGATATTCCTTATATATTGCATTATTTAATACGATGATAATGTTCCCAGGAGCATTTAAGCTTTAAGTTATGAACAACATATTAACATATGTGTTTGTGGCACCACCAGTGCCCTGCAGCTGGCACGGCCTGCTATCTGATTGGCCCTGTACCATTAGCACTATAGTATGTTCTCTTCACATTTAATGAGCATCATTTGTTTCTCAATACACATCTAGTTCACACCGCCTGCGACATAAAGCAGAAATCTTTCAACATTGCCAAAATTATCTGACGTACTACAGTGTAGTCACCAAAGCAAAAGTACACTGATGTGTGATTTATGTCTAAAAGGTATTGCTGCAGTGTATGCGAATGTCTAATATGTTCCACTTAAAAAGTCACTGCAGGATCTGTTTAATGTTATGAAATATGCTAAGCTATATATGGTGCTGTCAGTTATGAAACTTGATGACGATTACCCTAAGTACATTCAGGAAGGAGAGGAGACTATGTTTTAATTCACGTGGAATTAAGGTATTGTGTTACATGTCGTTCAGTCTTGTTTTAAATATATGCAATTTTCGTTAATCATGTTATATCACGTTCATTGCATTTTTCTCATTAATCAAAGGACAGTGTTATGGTTAATCGTAATGGAAAGCCTTGTTTATTTCAAATACTGTAACACGATATTCCAATTACACACACACACACACACACACACACACACACACACACACACACACACATACATACATACATACATACATACATACATACATACATACATACATACATACATACATACATACATACATAGATACATACATACATACATACATATATATATATATATATATATATATATATATATATATATATATATATATATATATATATATATTAGCTCTTTTTGTAGTGACAATTACGATTTAGCAAAGTTATTAACACACAATGGTAATGTTGACTGTACCATTCTCGATAGATTAATCGTGTGTTATAAATAAAAAAATGAGTATACACATTTTGTATAGGGACATGGAGTGTCACATCAGCCCATGAATGTGTCGTTAAATCCACTGCACATTAAATAATGTAATGCCAATATTATAGTGTGCAAAATTTAATTGATTAAGTTTTGTCGAGTTGTTCACAACTTGTGTATCTGTCCTCAGATCTCATCTAAGGATGCTATTCTAAAGTCTATGGCACATTTTGTCGGTGTTAATGAGGACATTTTTCCTACCATGTTAATTAAATATTTTGAAGCTATAGAATTTTGATAGATTTTCATCCCAAGGTTCTTGTCTTCATTAGGTATAAAGTTTGTTTTCCCCGGCGGTTTCAAAGTACGACAAAATATGAAAAGATGTTTATCTAAGTTCTTCTTATTTATACAAGTTACGTTCAGTATGTGTTTAAAAAAAAATAGAATACGTTTTTCGTTTGAAAATATATTACAAAAATATACCATATTCTGACAAATGTACCATGCTCTGACAAATGTAACATGCTCTGACAAATGTACCATGTTCTGACATATCCTTCCATGGTTTGTAAAATGGCTTGAACTCGAAACACTTCGTTTTGATCTAATGACAAAATCTCAGTTTAAAAGCGCAAAGTTGTATTAAGTAGAAAATTGCACAAATATTTAATAATGCGTATATGACCTCATTTATAGCATATAGCCGTTATAATGTGTTCTATAGTCATATATAGCATATAGCCGTTATAATGTGTTCTATAGTCATTTATAGCATATAGCCGTTATAATGTGTTCTATAGTCATATATAGTATATAGCCGTTATAATGTGTTCTATAGTCATATATAGCATATAGCCGTTATAATGTGTTCTATAGTCATTTATAGCATATAGCCGTCATAATGTGTTCTATAGTCATGGATTTGCTAATGTAGCTTTAATTTTACTGTTACACTGCTACGCCAAATGCATTGTGGCAATTTATAGTGATGTTTAGACCTGAGGCATCATCTAGCAGACATAAAACATGTTCCACCTATAATTCAGACACCAGGCCGACCAGATCTTACACTAGCCTCTTAATGCAGTGTAGCAAGTGAAGTAGATGTTAGTACTATTTTTATATCTTTAGTATGACTCGATTGGGATACAAACCCGCAACTAGAGGCGGATGATTTAACCACTTAAGCCACCGGAGCGGTCCATAAACTGAAAAAACAAACAAACAAATGATGTGCGCACTATATGTTCTGCATGAATACAATAATACTAAAATGTACTCTACTCTGCGTATAGTAAATGAAACAAACGCGTTTACAAGTTCAGTGAAATAAACATATGATACCAGTAAGAGTGAAAAATGTATAATTAAAGTGGTAGCGAAATGATTGATAACATGATAAAAATGATATTAAAAATAATTAAAATGCAGCAGCAATTTATATTTGATTATATACTTGTGTTTCTTAGCGAGTGTATAACATTCATATCTAAAGAATGATTAAGAGATTGGACAGCAATCAGAGAGATTGCACAGCAATCAGAGAGATTGAATAGCAATCAGAGAGATTGGACAGTAAATAACGTAGATATACGTAGTCTTGGGAACACATCCACATTTTGATTTAATAGGTCTTTGTGCCGATTCTCCGATATATTGGAGTTGATCGCTATCGAAATCCTTCGACAATAAACCCATTATTAAAACGAATTTCTGATTAGCTCCACAAATTCCAACTCCAACATTAACTTACAGGTTGTTTTTAATGTAAAACATATATAGATGACCGTCAAATACGACTTCCATTGTTTCCAAAGCTGAGTCTGCTAATTGTTAACTATTTATGAGTAAAAGAATATGTTTTATAAAAATTAATTATAAATTACAACTGAAAATAAAGTTAGATTGGTTAAGATTCTCGTAGGTTACGATATCTTTCTTAGCATGAAAACATATAGATCAAACACATGTCAAATCACGATGTGAAATCAAATAGTTCATTCCTCGCCCATAATCGATTAGCTTGACCATACTCGTGTTATAATCTCTAAAAGCTTATAAAAATATGTAACCTTGGAGATTTAAACTTTTGAATATTGGCTCCGCATGAGGCCCTCTAATTCTGTTCAGAAGATCAAATTATTTGAAAATTCATCTTTATATTTTCAGACTCTTTTTTGATGTGGAATCAAGTTCAAATAGGTCTGGCTAAATAAATGTCTGGTATCTGTCAAAACAAATGCAATAGTCATTTGTCATGAATAAATTTAATAAGCGAGAAAAAAGACGAATTATAAGTTACAAGATTAACAAGATAACATGCATGAAATGTTTAAGCGTATGTGATAGGTGATGGATTTTGTGTCAAGACTATTTTGAAAATTTGTTATGAACATTATTAAACAAAAAAAATTATATTTATAATTTGGTGAAATTTTATAGACAAGTCTTGTTAATGCTCTAGGCACCGATCCGCCAATGTTTTTTGTTTGTGTGTTTTTTGGGTGCTAGGGATTGGGGGAGGGAATTTTTAAAAAATCCAAGTAGAGAGGACAGAAGAAAACAAGCACAGTTTTTATTAATTTGTCTTCATATTGAAGCAATCAGTCCAAACTTTCATCAAGTAATAATTTGTACTTAAGAATTTTAATTGTTCTGTGAGCTGCATTTTAAAAAGTTAACACAAAGGCATCTTGATACTATTACTGTTAAAAGAAAAGCAAACCAAAATGGTGAGATGTCTAATAATAGTCCTTTGCTATCTTGCAATGTGGTTTCTAGGGAAAACTGAAAAATCTTCAGCTGCGTTTATTTCTGATTTCTTAAACATGTCCAAAAGTTCAACTTCGATCAATATGCATACTACGGTTTTATATAATGTAAGGACAGAACGTCGGACGCGTACAGATACGTATCTATGCATGGGACTTAATTCAGCCTGTGTGCAAATATGTAAATCCAGGCGCTCGTAGGGTACCCTCCAACTGATAGCCAATGATAGCAAACGGTAATGCTTAATTATCCAGTAAACCGTTTTGACGACGTTTCATCGATTTAAAGATGGTCGAGGTTATATTGCGTTCTGAATAAACAACGTTGTCTGCAATTAGTCAGATGCAACTGCTTTGTAGAAGGCAATCGATGAAAATGTTCGACGCGCACTGGAAGATATTTCTCTTATCATAAACATTAATTCGTCAGCTGATTTTAATAAACTAAATAAACCTTGAAGCTCAGACAGGTTGGTCCATGATGGGTATCTTCTTTAGCGATGGCTGATAAAACAGACTGGGACTAAAATCACCCAATAGCTCACAAATATGAAACCAGTGTCTAAAAACATTAAAGGGAGATTATCACTGTTTATGAATTACTTTTGAAGACCACACTCATAAGCAGCACGTACAGTCTATATAGGACATACGAATAGAGACCGTTAATCAATATTCGTAGTCAGAATGTCTATAGAGTTTTATGGACTATTTTTATATGCACAACGTCCGTGTAACAGGATTAGACCTGAATGGATCCTCACTGGATGACGACAACGCAATGTAATAAAAGAATGAATTATATGGAATTGATTAACACACACACACACACACACACACACACACACACACACACACACACATATATATATATATATATATATATATATATATATATATATGACATACGAATTTATATATATATATATATATATATATATATATATATATATATATATATATATATATATATATATATATATATATATTACAAATACAGTGATTCGTTCAGGCTCTATATTATACGTCTCACACACACACACACACACACACACACACATATATATATATATATATATATATATATATATATATATATATATATATATATGACATACGAATGTATATATATATATATATATATATATATATATATATATATATATATATATATATATATTACAAATACAGTGATTCGTTCAGGCTCTATATTATACGTCTCATTCAATTACTCTACCAACACATTCACAAATAGAAAAGCAAAACAAACGGTCCATATACCAACGTATTAGGGTAAGATTTCAAAATCTCACCTAATTTCGTACACTGTAAGTTAGATTCAGATAATGTCATATAATTCTTACAATGAATGTAAAATTCAAATAACGTCATGGAATGAAAATAAGATTCAAGTAATCTGTAATAAAAAAAATGATTCAAATAATCAAATGTAATCAAAATGGCTTAAATTGTGCTCAATTCAAACAACAATCAATTGAACAAACATATGACTCGGTCATTTCTACAGTTGTACGATTCATAAATATTTGTTAAAACGGGCAATTGTGTCCACTGAGAAACAACAAAGTTATACCGAATTTTTGGGTCGGCCCACACTTGTATCGGCCGATCACTTTTATCGGCCCACACCTGTATCGGCCGATCACTTGTATCGGCCCACACCTGTATCGGCCGATCACTCCTTTCATGGAATCACCATGTCCACAAGGTTACAAATTAGCGGTTTCATCTTTGTATGGTCTTGCATGTAGACGCACAGACTCCATGACAATACATTAGCACATAAATCGTTACAATTTTGCCGCATCTTCCACTAAGCCATTTTTCAGCTCCAAAGGACTTTGGCTGATTTCTTTCATCAAAGGTTTCCGAAGGTACGGACGGTTTTAAAGAGGATATGAGTTTGGCACTGCAAGTCTCTAATATGTAAAGAACATGCCAAAACCATATGTAAAATGACATTTAATAACTGAATTATCCGACTGGGTAAGAGTGTTAAGATGCATGAGGAGTACTAGGTATACCTATGTTCTGTTTACTAATGTACTAGGTACACTGATATTTACTGTTCACTAATAACAAATTTTGTTGTACCTTACACTACTTTTGACAACGTTTCCAATAACCTTTGCCAAGGTAATGCAGCAACACTCAGACAATGGTTATAATAGAGAGTAAAATTCCACCACCTGGGTAGAACACAATTTCTGTTTTCGTTTCTAACATGTTCTATATTAAATAGCAGTTATAGAATACCAAGACATTAACAGACCAACGAATGTTGCAGTAATATTTACCACTGTTTTACACAGTAAATTGACAAATTGGTTGCCTTTTATACAGGTGTGATTTGTTCGTAGGCGTTAGTACATGTGTTTGAGGCGAAGGTGAGATACTAGCTACGTTTTAAATAAGTGTTAGACATTCAAGCATTATTTGATTTTAAAATGTTTATGCTGATATTTTAATCTGAGGAAGATTCACATTGACAATTTATGTTACTGAGCTGGAATTCATTTTTGAAAAGGTGGTTCACGTTCTGGGTCTTTATTTTTAGAATTACTTGTATATAGTTGCATGTTGTTCTTAAATCTTACCTTTCTCGACTCCAAGAATAAACTTAAAGACCTAATAATGATTCCTACCTTAAATACGTTCAGCATGATTTTGTTTCCTAATTTCATAGTGGTTGTTTTATCATTACGTATATTGTAAGCGCTTAAAGGTTAGTCGCTATACAGTCAGTCATCATTATTGTTATTATTATTATTATTATTATTATTATTATTATTATTATTATTATTATTATTATTATTATGTTTTGTTTGTTGTTGTTGTTCTAATTTAGTATAACCTGATTACATGTTTGAATCCATAGACCATCATACTTAAGATCATTCATATGTATAACTGTTATTCGTGTTAGTTTATGTCGTTGAGTCAGGTACTTGCTTTAGAGGAATGCCGCTGTTGTGTTAATTTATATGATTGAAAGAAGGTAATCGTGATTAAATTATTTCGTATTTTTATCACGTATTCAAACCTAACGTAAGCCTGATTTGCTTGCAGCTTTTGTTATTGACTTTGCCAGTTGTGAAAATTACTGACGCAGCGGTACAAACCTAACGTAAATATACACGATTCATACAACAAAAACAAGAGTAGAGTAATAAAGATATTATAAAGAGCGATTAAAAACTTAATAAAATCATCAATGACTAAAAGGTGCCCCTTACAGGATAGGAGTAGATGAATCAAAAAGAATTTACAAAACAATTAAGTTTAATTTACATCATTACTATTTTTCATCATAGAGATATAGAATCAACAAAGAAAAATCCTGTTGCAAACGGTTGTAAGATAAATTCTCATGAATGTTTTAGAAAACATAGCATAATCACACGACAATTACAGAAGAAATCACTCGTCACGTGATACGTCATTCTGACGAAGAAATCACTCGTCACGTGATACGTCATTCTGACGAAGAAATCACTCGTCACGTGATACGTCATTCTGACTTGGTAAGAAAAGATGAATACAAATTAATAGCTTACTCTCAGTCAAATACTGAAACTTTGTTTGCAGTAAAAACATACTGATACTAAAAATACATCTTGAAATGGCAAGTAATGTATAAGAATCAGAAGAAGAGAGGTATCCAAACTGAATTGACATATTTTGACAAGGATGTAAATTTTGGATACAAAATGGTGATTAACATTTTATATTGTTTTCTCTTTCAGTGATGCTTTTGAAATCTGGAAAATTGTTCGACCTTAGAAACAAAGAAGAGAAAGATCAAGATACATCTAACATAAAAGACAGGTGATGCTTTGGAAATATATCTGCAAAAGCCTTAAACCAGTATAAAGATTTAGACTCTGAGATTGATTGCAAAGCTTTTTTTATATGACATTGGAATTTAACATAAATATTTTTCTCTTTGAATTTGGTAGTGTTTACTAAATACAAGCATGAAATATCGAAAAGCTGATTAATTTCCAACGATCTCGAAAATGTATTAACGGTCATCTCGATATCTCATGTATTCACCCAACAGGAGTAAGCTGCATCGCCAGTTGTCTTATGAATTTAGTTTTGTACGTGGAGAATATTAAATAGGAAAATCCAGTTTGCTGTATCAATTAAATTACTGATTTAGAGATCAACAGAATGATCAGTTATTCTAAACAGTGATGTTTACTTAATCAGCAATGTGTCATGCAACTAATTATTCAGTTGAATATTAATTTAGTTACATGAACGTTCAAGAGGCATATGTTAAAAGATAAACTGTGACACAGAGCCAATTATACTGTCCATTTATCAACTTTCATTTGTCACTAATTTTCTTCGTAACGGGAATACAAGCAGTTATAAGGTTACGTTTGAAAAACAGAAAAGACGCAGCATATTATTTAGTTTTATTAAACCTTATTGAGATATTTTGATTCACAATACTATTGGGAATTCATATTTTGAACGATCTGGATTTGGTTATCCTAGAGCACCGCGATATCGTAGAAAATAGAAATGTCTGTTAGCACCTTGTTATTTGATACACAAATATTATTCGAGGGAAATACTCCAGGAATATATGTCGAGGAAATGTAAATGAAACTAGATTTGCTTCATTATCAGTAGTCGATTGTGTGAACGAACATGTGATCGCAAATATTTGTAAACAATGGCAAGTTCAAATTTCACGTCGGAGAGCAATTACACTCAACCTTCAGAGCTTCATTGGAGAATCCAGCTGATTGTAGATGGGCTAATTGCAGAATGCAATCAACGACACCAACACCTGCCATTTCCAGGAGGGGGTAAGTACTGTGTTAAATCTTATCTGAGGTACAATTAACATCTTGTTTGTTGTATATTAATTTGGTTATAAAAGGGAGACTAAACTTTTAAAATCCAACCCAGCAGTAAATAAGCAAATAAACAAACAAACACAAAACAATGTATGATTGTCATTTATCATGTGCAGCGCATGCCAGCCATTTAGCAGCGTAATCATCAGTAAAGTGCAGGGCCTGCAGTTCACCGGAGAACTTTGTCAGAACAATAACATAAATTTAGACCGAGAGCAGCATGCAAAAACAATAATACAATCGCACTGGATAATCATTTCAACACAATAAGTCATCAGTAATATTCGCATGAATACAAATAGTAATCCTAGATATTCATTCATATATATATATATATATATATATATATATATATATATATATATATATATATATATATATATAATTATTATTATTACACGAGGATACAGCTTACATTGGATTCAACGTCTTGGTGAGCTTCAGAGAATTTTAACCGAGTGTTACGTTTTCTTAGGATGTATGAAACGGAAAACCATAATTGTTCACTTTAAGAACAAAAATATAACATTCCATGCGATGGTCTTCATAAAATTATAATACGCAATATTGTAATGTAATGCGTCAATAAAAACATATCACCAATGACTGCTAAATATAGAACACTACAATGGGCTTTCATGCAAATTGTGTTCGGTCTACTAGTGCTGCATTATGGTAATACATTTTTATATTAAAAGCGTTAATTGAGGTTTGCTGGAGATTTTGAGTGTCGCGCAAATCAAGCAGACTGCTCAAGAATTTATTTTGACAAACACTGCAATCATATTTATTCAAATCCCAAAATACTGACATGAATTGTATTTTTGTTTCGTGTTATGCATGTACACCTACATACATATGTAAAAATCAAAACAAAACAATGTCATTTCGTTTATCAGATCTATTTTGGATATATATATATATATATATATATATATATATATATATATATATATATATATATATATATAGAGAGAGAGAGAGAGAGAGAGAGAGAGAGAGAGAGAGAGATAGATAGATAGATAGATAGATAGATAGATAGATAGATAGATAGATAGATAGATAGATAGATAGATATACAGTATTTTTGCTCAAACTGTTGTATAAACGTTTTTATTTTGTAAGTGAAATATTTATTGAGAAGTAGATAAAAAGACAAAATGTACAGCAAAATTTGTTTCTGAATATCTAATACTTGCGTGAACCGCTTCGGTGGCCTAATGGTTAGAGCGCCCGCGTGGAAGCGGTCGGTCGTGGGTTCGATCCCCGGCCGAGTCATATCAAAAACTTACAAAAATGGTACTAACAGCTGCCTCGCTTGGCGCTCAGCATTAAGACGTTAGTGTTAGGACTGGTCTGCCTGGTGTCAGGATAATGTGACTGGGTGGGACATCATGCTGCATGCCTGCGGCATGATGCCCCAGTGCTAGACATCACTATGAACTGCCTCACTGCAGACATCGTAGAAATATGACTGAAATATTGTTAAAGCTACGTTAAAAATCCTAATCAAACAAACAAACAAACCAGATAATTGCGAAAGCTGAACAAAGTCGATACAGTCAACTCGTGGACATGAAAGGAAAACACGAAACATGTGGAAATCATCGGTGAAGATGTGATGTTTGTGAAGTACCAAACACGTAACAGAGTTTGCAAGCAGACCCTTCCCCGACCATAACGATCATATAGGGGATCGTTTATGTGTTTGGACTATCGAACACCGAAAAGGCACAATCGTAGACTTTGCTACTTGTACGCCTAAAATTATGAATAGCACTATACAGACCAACCAGCCAAGTGCATACTAATCGAGTCATGTGCTCAACTTTGACATGTTAAAAGAAGTTGTACGGTCCGCACAAACTCAAACGATTAAATCCACACAAAATTGTACGTTCTCAAAATCACTACATTTTCGGACCACGCATAGGTGTCAAATTGTGTGCCAGAAACTAGTGCGATTTTCCGACCAATACACTTTACCGTATGGAGAGGCTGTGATACAATATAAAAATGTTATACTTCCAAGACAAACACTTCACTGCGAATGCAAATGCATACATCAAAGGATGAAATAATTCGACACAGCCACTAATTAAGGGACACACAGCCGAAGGTCAATGAGCTCGAGTGCAATGAGATACATTGTAACCATAATAATGCGATGCTGTTCAACAACGTCCATGCAACATGACCATGTATATCCCCTACTGTCGATAGCGATGATGTTCGTTTGCCTTACCGAGTGTATGCGATGCAGTTAGACCTGCCTGCTATACTGTCGATCGCGATAATGTTCGTTTGCCATACCTAGTGTAAGAAATGCAGCAAGACCTGTCTGCTATACTGTTAATAGTGATCATGTGCGTTTGCCTTACCTAGTGTAAACGATGCAGCAAGACCTGTCTGATACACTGTCGATAGCGATAATGTTCGTATGCCATGCCTAGTGTAAGCGATGCAGCAAGACCTGTCTGATACACTGTCGATAGCGATGATGTTCGTATGCCTTACCTAGTGTATGCATTGCAGCAAGACCTGTCTGCTATACTGTCTATAGCGATGATGTTCGTATGCCTTACCTAGTGTATGCATTGCAGCAAGACCTGTCTGCTATACTGTCGATAGCGATAATGTGCGTTTGCCATACCTAGTGTATGCATTGCAGCAAGACCTGTCTGCTGTACTGTCGATAGAGATAATGTTCGTATGCCATACCTAGTGTAAGCGATGCAGCAAGACCTGTCTGCTATAGTGTTAATAGTTATAATGTGCGTTTGCCTTACCTAGTGTAAACGATGCAGCAAGACCTGTCTGATACACTGTCGATAGAGATAATGTTCGTATGCCATACCTAGTGTATGCATTGCAGCAGCAGGACCTGTCTGCTGTACTGTCGATAGCGATAATGTTCGTATGCCATACCTAGTGTAAGCGATGCAGCAAGACCTGTCTTCTATGCTGTCGATAGCGATAATGTGCGTTTGCCATACCTAGTGTATGCATTGCAGCAAGACCTGTCTGCTGTACTGTCGATAGAGATAATGTTCGTATGCCATACCTAGTGTAAGCGATGCAGCAAGACCTGTCTGCTGTACTGTCGATAGAGATGATGTTCGTTTGCCTGACTTAGTGTATCAGTGCAGCACGACCTGTCTGTTTTACTGGCCAATGTGACATAAAATCTCAGTGTTCCCCATAGTGAGGTTGAGTTCACTTATGGACTTGAAAGGAGTATGCAATTCAATTTTACTGTGTTTTCATTGTAACAAAGATATCAAAATAGCTAATTCAACCAATGAAACAGCCTTATATTCAAATTTATAGCAACAATTTAACAAAATATGTTGGTCATAAAAGAAAAACTTTATTGATAAAGCTCATAATAATCATCAATATCGTGTGGTAACTAGTACACACATATAAACAATGATTAGGAAAAGATCGCCAAAAGAGGAACCAATACTTATCAACCAAAAAAAAAGGATCTTTCAACTTGGAGGATGTATACCTTTACTGACATGACTATTGTCAAAGGTTTTGTTTCTTTATTACGTTCGACCAATGGACCACTGTTAGAAAAAAAAAGTGATGAGAAGGATGAAGGTAAGATGACATTTTTATCTGGAAAGACATCACACTTGTACCAGTAGATCTTATGGAAGGATGAAAAAGTTCCATACAAACGATTTGTGAAACTCCATCGTTAGTTCGAACAAAGGATACCTAATTTACCTTTGATCCTAATCTCACCATTATGTCACTGTTACAAAATGATTTACGAATGTTGATGGATCGAATCAATTTGTCAGAAACAAAACAACCACAGCGGTACATACGTTTTAAGAGATGTCAAGACTGTCATGAGAAGCGAAAAAAAAGAAGCAAAAGATACAAAGTACATACATCGCCATAAGGTTGGGAAAAGAAGACACGAGATAAGTGTTTCAAACACAGTTTGGTCAGGTATCAAGATGGCATCTTCCTTTTAGTTACATTCCCTTACCTCCACACATGGAGAAATAAAACGTTTTGGTTAAAGAATTGATGTCGACACCTTCTTCCGGAAACGATAAAAAAAGAATGAATTGAACAGGTGGTAAAAGATGCCAAGACAAAGTTCAGAACCCAACAACTGTTGACGAATTCCATCCATATTTCTTGTGCGACCGGACTATGCTCGCCGCAATTCAAACAAATACCACGCGAATGTCAACCTATAAGCAATTTACAATCCGAAAAAGGCATAACGCATCCTCAGTTGAATACATATGCTATGAGATATCATGTGGGATATTATTTTAGCAAACATTATCTATTCAAACTGATTGAAGTTATTTTCCGTTACCAATTTGGCAAAGAACTAGAGAAAGCTTGCAAGAGTGTATTGATATAAAACCAGAAAAAATGTTCATCGCCTAAAAACTTTCTTATGAAAGCCGAATACTGTCTACTACTTTTTGTCCATTTCATGTTTATTTTGGGTGGATGCACTGCTACAGAAAGTTATATTCTACAGATATTTCTCTACCTTGTTGAATTGAAAGAAGGACAATATTTGACCTTTGAGTACACATATGTAGTCGAGTGCAAGGTTGCAGGATGCACAATCGCTCTATTTCTGTCTTTCGCCGTTGCAGAGGAAGCTGAAACACGTATCACTGTCAAACCCTGAAGTTAAGCCTCACAGAAAAACATTTTGAAACAAGCTCTTAAGTTCAACCTAATAAAAAGAATTTAGCAGAGGAATATTGCTGCGATTGTTTAGCGACAAGGAGAATTTAACGTTTGGGATATTTGAATTGTTTATCGACAAAGGGAATTTAACATAGTTTGGTTTTGTATAGAGACATTATGAATGATGTCGTCACGGTACTAGGTTCCGCCAGGCGTTATATAAAGTTATATGTCCCGCTCCGTTAGGCATTATATAAAGTTTTATGCTCTCCCACCCCCTCCAAGTGTTATAACTTTTCACTGCCATTCACTGACAATGGAAAACGCAGTCGAAAATGGCCTTGGGCTGTCTGGGGACAATAGAAATTTAACATTAGGAAATTTAAAGGGGACAAGTTTCATATAACATTCAATACATTTTTTAAATGTTTTCTTGTACTAGTGAAGAATACAAGATCACTAAATTAAGCGTCCATTAGAGAAGTAACTTTAGAAATAAATCGTCTATAAATGTTTTGAATCTTAGACAGGGAAATTCTATATCTAACGAGAACCACTGCTCATTTCTCTTGCGATTATGGGTTATCTTTCCAATTTCATTTATTTGCCAAAAGGTCACTTTCTCCTATGATGTATACAAGGTCACGTTTGTGAGAGATACCAAATGGTCACCTTCTCGTGTCATGCCATCTTTCATTTTTAACCTTTTGAACTGCAGCTTTGCCACATGTCCTATCACGTGTTCTAAATAATCAGGGAAAGATTTACAGTTCATTACAGGGATGCACCAACCTAGACGTCTTCTCTCAGCATATGTTCATTTGACACGTGAAGTTGGCAGATTCTATTTTAATGTTAAGATCTAGAGACCTCATAAAATTAGTTTGCTAAGACCTTGCACGCGATATACATGCCTTCATTGTCAGTGAAATTTGCGATACACTTCAAGATGATTATCCATGCCTTCAGTCACCATGAAATGTGCGATACACTCTATGATGATTATCCAAGCCGTCCTTCACACACACACACACACACACACACACCGGGGATCCAACACACGACCTACCGCTTTCGCGGCGGACGCTCTAACCACTAGGCCACCGGAGCGGTTCACACATGTTTTGAATATAACAACAACTGTATTCAAGTAGGAAACGTTTCGCAGCATCACCATTAGTGGATAATAATGAATCCATATTATATGTGTATTTAGTTGAGCTGAAATTCAAATCGTTTTTTTTTTTAAACTGCTTCTTCTAGTGCGCATTCATCAAATGCTGACGTGTTGAACCAGGTGTATCTCAACTTAATCTACATTACATAGTATGTGCTGGATAAAAGCAATTTGTTTTCCGAGATAGTGCCTTCAGAAAAAAACGAAATTTTGTGAGATACTCTTTAATAAACGTCAATGCATGTTATGAAGTTAATCGGCATAATATAACCTGATAGTGGCATGTTCAACACCAATCATTATCAGCCTCGTTAAAATGCAGACAATATGGAGTAATAGCATTTCGCTTCTGTTGAAAACAGAGGAGGCGAACGGGGCGGAAAAGAAACCAAATTAGAACGCCATCTGACAGCAAATGCCCGTAAATAATGTGCCAATAGCATGATACACAATTGCCCTAGGTTCTAAAACATCTGTCGGAAAAAGCAATTATGTGTTGATTTAGGGAAAGCAATACGTCTTAGACGTAAACATCTCATGTATGTCAATATTGCTTTAGCAAATACAGCAACAGGTATCCATGTTTCCATACATACATACATACATACATACATACATACATACATACATACATACATACATACATACATACATACATACATACATACATACATACATACATACATACATACATACATACATACATACATACATACATTAAAAAGATAGAGAACGATACGACTCATCGATTTCAGCGTCCACATGAAGTTAAAGTAAACCAATTAAAACAATAACAAAATTCAAGATTTCATTCCTGTAGATACATTAACATAAAATGTCTTAACCTCAAAGCTGTTTCTGTTGTTAAGCTTGTATTGTCTTTGTTTAGCATGTGCTTTTGGAAAAGACTAATTTAGAGTCGAAAGTACTCAGTAGAGACAGACATACAGACAGATAGATAGATAGATAGATAGATAGATAGATAGATAGATAGATAGATAGATAGATATGTAGACAGACAGACAGACAGACAGACAGATAGATAGATAGATAGATAGATAGATAGATAGATAGATAGATAGATAGATAGATAGATAGATAGATATATAGATAGATAGATAGATATGTAGACAGACAGACAGACAGACAGACAGACAGACAGATAGATAGATAGATAGATAGATAGATAGATAGATAGATAGATAGATAGATAGATAGATAGATAGATAATGTATTATATGCAAACATACTTTGAATGTAGAAGGTACCTACACGAATGCCATCAATAGGAAGACGCTAAGGCGTTTGCAGGAATACAGTAAAAATACAGACTGATGTCCTGTTAAGTTCTGGATCGCATGTCAGTTATTGGAGGGTGAGCCAATCGTTCAGGAACACCAGTCCTTATCGTTTGCTTCCTTTCCAGGATTTGCACGGCTTACATGTTTCATAAGGGTCCGCCCTTTTATTTTATTTGCCCTGATATCGAAATATAAGTCTATCAATTGTGCTGCGAAACTCGTTTTAATTCATAGAAAAATAGAATATAGCATTTTTATACTAATCCGTTTTTACTTCAAATAATTGTTTGAAGCCGGAACGGGTATAGGGTGGGGGCCAAGACATTAACAGAGGAAGGGGAGCAAAACCAAAATCATCCGGATTATGTTTGGTGTCGGTGTGCAGCTAAGCCACACTAGCGATCATTAGCAAAACCTTTCGATGTCATCCTTCTCGTTTTCTATTGCATACACCAGTAACCTGTTGAAAATATTGTCATCACCTGACCAGATACCAAGTGGCAGTGCAGTAGTGTCCGATATTGAATATAATATATTGGCTACATATAGTTCTATCCAATGGGTACTTGTTGTTTGTTAGGGAAGGGCCGTATAGACTCACTGCTTTGGAGATATTGTATTTATTTGTAGAGGGTAAACTATTCACCAAGTTTTAATTGAATATGCCGGTAACAATGATATTAGTCTAAGATTTATGTCAAAGACAGGGCCAGTAGACTACTCAGCCCAGATATTTTAGGTAAAATTCCAAGTTTTCATATTAAATAACACTTAAGAAGTGTCCCTAATGGGTTTTTCTTAACGAGTCGTTTATTTAAACAGATTTTTTGTAACTAGCTGCGCGTTGAATCGCAGTTTATTGGAGCAGATGCACACCGTCGGCACCCACATAAATGTTTGAAATAAAACAAGAAGCAAAAACATAAACACGTTAATTAAAGCAACTCATGCAATTCAATCCAGATAATGTTCCCAAATGTAAAAACGAGCTTGATGTCACTCAATTCATGGGATTAAACAAGACATGTGTCTGAAAGCTAAAACAATTATTGAACGAAAAATATAAACTCTGTTGATTTATTTTTAATGTTACTTTATTTAGTGCATGTACCTGGTCGCATAGATATACTTATAGGAATAATTAGTATAGATGCATTGCGCTATTGGCATACATATAACGGAAGGATGGAAGGAATAATTAGTGAAGATGCATTGCGCTATTGGCATACATATAACGGAAGGATGGAAGGAATAATTAGTAAAGATGCATTGCGCTATTGGCATACATATAACGGAAGGATGGAAGGAATAATTAGTAAAGATGCATTGCGCTATTGGCATACATATAACGGAAGGATGAAAGGAATAATTAGTATAGATGCATTGCGCTATTGGCATACATATAACGGAAGGATGGAAGGAATAATTAGCAAAGATATGATGCAGCTGCCACGAAAGAAATGTATTCGTTATTTTTATTCCAATACGTTGTGATATTAGCGACGACTGCATGGCATTAAATTGCATCATATAAAACAGCTTTATTTACCATGGCAGTCAACAGATACTTGCGTGATGGCTTTATTTTAGAATTAGTTCTATATTTGGTTCTCGTCATTGCAGCTGTTTGACAGGTCTCAGAAAAATAGTATGATACGGGAGTACTCAAAAATAAAATTTAAAAAAAAAATAACTGATCAGTTGGTGTTGATTTCAGCCGGCCCGTATTGTAACAGAACTGTAGATACCTTTGCGGGATGCTGGGATGACACACCCGCCGGAAGCGTTGCTGTCATTCAGTGTCCTGCGATTCCTGGATTTAATTTGAAAGGTAGCAATTAAGTTTTATAAAAAACAATCTTTTTAAAGTTATGTTTCTCAAATTCCCTCAGTTAAAAATGAAACGAAACAGAGTTTCAGATTTTGTTTATAAAACAAACGCATAATTTTATGCCCGCAATATTTTTGTTTTCATTTGCATACACCTTTGATAAGTGTTTAAGTGATGCATTGAATTGTCTTGATAATTCCCTCTTTAAAACTAGCACACACACACACACACACACACACACACACACACACAAACACACGCACACTATATTATATATATATATATATATATATATATATATATATATATATATATATATATATATATATATATATATATATATATATATATATATATGCGTATTTTTATATGACAGATATTATAAATGCGGGCAAATAGATAAATGCACATATATGCCTTTTTATCACACTCTGGTAACCATTATTTTGAATATTTCTTCAGCTCAAGCCCACAAGCAATGTACAAAAAATGGTTCCTGGTATGTTAATACAGTAGGAAGAGAGTGGGCAAATTATAGCGCATGTTTAGGCCAACAGAAGGTGAGTCGACTAATGTACGTTATTAATGACCGATAGTTGCTTATCTCTTTGCTAAATGAAATGTAAATTTATGGACAGAGTTATTGTCAACATGTAAAATACTCAATTGTTTCTTCTCAATCATTTGAGAATCTCGAAGTAGGGTACAGCACCAACAGATAAAGACAGAAAGAGCTAGTATCAATTGATACTCAGTGGGTGGGATGGGTCATGCGTGCAGTTCTTTGTAAACTTGAGTGAAAATAAGTATAAGAAAAGCTTAGGGCAATATATTGATCCCCAGTTTCAAAGTAAGTTAAAGGAGACTAGAAATGAAAATTTTTATTTTATAAATGTAATTCTTTACAAATTCTAATTCGAATATAATGTTTAAAAAAATAATATCGTCTGTGGATTTTGATTATATTGCGAAGAAGATACAATGATTCCGTAAATTGCCGAGTATTTCCGAGTTTTAATGAGACGACAGATCACGTGGTCTCGTGACGTCATACTAGCCAGTCCTCGTATACAAACAGAAACATGGCAAGCGAGAAAGGCCATTGATAACGGTTTTCATCGGAAGTAATTTTTCACACACACACACACACACACACACAAAAAACAACACCCCACAAATAAATCTGCGAGGAGGAAATCATACGCAATTAATTTCAACATTAAGAAGCTTCCTTTCTATGATTCAATTACAGTGTATTTTACATGCATGCTACAGTTAGCGTATTGACAAATCTGTAAGTATATACACGCTTCGTTAAAATAGATTACGTACTGTACTGGTCAGTGCTGAAATAAATGTTTTAAGCACAGGCCCCGGGCTGATGACTTAAATAAACTTACTAGCCCTGACTGAAATTCCACAAACCCGAACAGTTCATATATGTTAACTTTCAAGCCGGGAGAAGAAAGAAAGAAAATAAATTCCAATTTTGGAGGTATTTCCTCCTTATCTCGTAATATCTCTCTTGATTTTTCGCAGTTAACTCCCGATTATTTCAATGTCTCTCAATTTTCATTTCTTAGAAGAAGAATATCCATATATAATTTTTTTATCAAGTGTGCAGTCCACAGAAGTCATATTCTATTTTATCACTTGTGAATATTGTAGTGAAGAAATAGTTAATATCACAGGACAGTTTTTGTCTTCCGTAAATAGTTTAAGATTAAACATTATTCACGTAAATTTAAGATTGTTTAACTACTACAGGAGTACTTCTTGCAAAAAAACTGTCACCAATTAGTTTCAAACCCATGAATTATCACAATGAAGGCTGCGTAATTTTCTCTGCAAACAAAATCTCCATTTCCGCCCCCAAAAAACTCGGCCAGTTAACACCTGACATTCCTCTACCATATATGTAAAGTTTCAATGATTAAATTAAAAGAAGAAATAAAAAAAATACGACGCAATATATGTGCCCCTAAATAACTAATTCAAAATAAATATTTAATTTAGTAAACAGTGTTACATATCTTAACACTTAAACTAAAGGAAATAAGGTGTGATATAAAATGTGGGAAAACAATGGCCACATACATGTACGGTAACGTTTGACTGCAGATTTGAACTCTTAAAATGGCCTCGAAGTTGCAACAAAATTCGGCATCGTTTATTTGCCAATGAATTTCTGGTGCTTACATACACACTCTGTAGCACATGGTTTCTTTGAATTATGTCAGAGTGCCAGTCCTTTTCACAAAATAAGTGCAGTGAAAAGGAAGAATTGTTAATTGTTAAACTGCCATTATGTTGGTGTACTTAATTCTAATCTCTAACTATTATGCAGACCAGAAAATGAAAAAAGGTCTTATCCTGGGGGATAATAAGGCGTATCATAGGAAGAAATTGCACACTGGGGCAAATGGGCGGGGTTAATAGTTGCCTCCCCCCAATTTCTATGGTCAGCCAGTTAATGTGAAACTTTTATTTTATATCGGATCTCTTTTCTTTTAATGGCTACTATTTAAACTGCCAAAGGGACAGTTTTATATCAGTTCCAATCATTACAGATTTCCGTTTGTACATTTTACGTGTAATAGGCATAGACTGAAAGGTTGTGTTTTTCTAAATAATTTTTTTAATATTTTTTAAAAAATTACTTAAATTGTTTTTCTCGAAACACGACCGTGTCAAGAGTTGATAATCTTATTATTATTTTTTTTTAAAGCAAAGCTTTCATTTGATTAAAATCAAATCTGAATTACACATAGGACAGCGGTGACTTTATTTAGATTGTAATCTTGAAGAAGAAAAAAACATTTACTCATTTCATCAGCACGATCAGGTGTCGTACTTTCATATTTTTTTATTAGCAATTACTCGGCCTTCTGCCTATTTTCGTAACTCGTACGTTTGACACTCTTTACCAGGATTTAAAATATACAATGGTATGTCTGGAACAGTTTGAACTTTTAGTCTAGGCTTAGCATTCGTGTATCCTAGAGGTACTATTTTTTAGGATCCCTCTGGTAATATTCCTTTGAGAAATGTAATGAGCATGGAGTGCTGTATGGTGTTGCATTGAAATCGACTCGCTTGTAATAATGTATCCAGACTTTCTTTATGCCTTTATCATTTGGAAAAGAAGAAAAATGTTGTCCATAGCCTTTTCTTAATGCGCTATTTACACCCGTAAGCAATAATACAAAATCGCCAGTCCGGATGCTGGAGTCGCTACTATGACGTCACATCACGAGAGTAACCGAATAGGTGCGGAAATTTTGCATACGAGGCCACGGAAATTCAGGTCGTTGAACATATGCCAATATTTAAATACTGGGATTGCGGTCGCATATAATAATTCAGAATAAGGTTTTCTTCATTAGTGTTGTTCTTATTATTCTATATTTCCATTGGTTTCTGATCTCCTTTAAAATTGATTGGCAGTTATTCAGGTGTCGCAACACCTTGTCACGTAATTACTAGACAAAACATATCAATCATATTTCGACGAGGAGCTTCTTTCTTAGAGGACAGCCCACTTTACTATATTCTAGAAGACAGCATAGTTTAGTCTTTCCTAGAGGACAGTCAAGTTTAAGCACGTCTGGGAGATAGCCAAGTGTAGTGTTTCCTAGGCAACATACTAGTTCAGGCATGCCTAGAAAACAGTTACGTGTAGTATTTCCTAAGGGACGGCTGTTTCACGCTTTCTTAGAGAACAGCCACGCTTGATCTTTCCTAGTGGAAAGACTAGTTCTTACTTTACATTGTATGAAGAAAAAAAAACATTTTTCAAGGAGCTATCGGTGTTTTAAGAAATACAATAGATCCCACAATATTCCTAGTGTCTCCTCGTACGATTTTGTAAGAAAGTTTCAATATACCACAGAGCGAAGGCATTATTTAAAATGGGTTGTTGTTTGAAATGCAAATATAATATTGGTAATAGTTGCCGGTTATCCACCTATTCAATGAGCCAAAATCGTCCACTTTCACATATAGTGTCTTCCATAGCTTATTGAAGATATAGCAAAACTTTTATCTTCTATTGCATTCTTTATCACTAAAAGCCGTGAATGGGTTCCTTTTATTGCTTCATTTCCTTGTTCAGTTCTAATCACTTTTCGTCTATATATAATTTGTATCTTAGTTCTTTGATCAATCGCAATTATCGAGTTAATTTTTTTCGGTGCAGGAAAAGAAAAAGACTGCTTACTACATTTAATACACTAATACATTTAATACACTAATACGTATGTGATCATTTATCAAACAAGATAGAAATGTCTATACCTTCTGTAAACGGAATGTACTTGTCATCTCGAAGATAGCGTCAACTTCAAAAGCCAAGGTTACTCTATAGTATCCCTATCTACTCCTCATGGGATCTAGCAGATATGTAAGCGCTTTTGATCTCAACTATTGGATTTGCCGTGTTTGTGTATCTTCTCGATTGCTATTTCCTCACACAGGTTACGTATTATTTGTATGCATGACTATGTCTTTCATGCCCTCTTAGAACAATAGTAGCTAGCTAATTGAAGGTTAATTTCAAAAGGTTGCACGTAAATACAACCTAAGGACGATATACCATTCCAAATAAAAATAAACATGCAATACACCAAGCTAAAATATCACACGTCATGATATACATTTTGTCAAATGTGTAGAGACTTAAATAGGAATGTAGCACACATACTTGACTATGTGTTTCATTAGACCCCGGGGACAAGGTCGGACAGGGGGCCCCGAGTGGCTGAGTGGTCTAAAGCGCATTCAGTTACGGATCACTGCCATCTCAGCTCTGTCTGCGTGGGTTCGAGTCTAAGATTTGGCTAATGTAGTTATGTGAGAAAGCTTGCTAGTAGCTTCTCGTGGGATGGTGGTTCTTTCCGGGGGTTTTTCCCGGGTTCTTCCTCCACCAATAATACTGACCGTCATGTATGGCCTATCGTGTGCTGAAAAATGACGTTAAACCCTACAACAACAACAAGGTCGGACAATTAAAACTCCTGTTGCACACACCAATCATGCGGCCCAACGCCACATATAAGAATATTTTGTTGTAATTCATTGTGGCCTACTGAATAATAGTTCCTAAAGCTCGCAAATCATGTCCCAAACCGTGCATTTCACTATGAAGAGAAAACGACCAGGACGGTTTCTATGTCTGAATCGAAGATAATATAATGCCTTATAACATAACACTGACATCAGTTACTCGAATACAGTATCTCAAATATACGGTGTGTAATACAATGTATCAACTTATGTGAATAAATATCATATATATATATATATATATATATATATATATATATATATATATATATATATATATATATATATATATATATATATATATCTCAGTATGTACTTCCACATTCAATATTTAACTAATAAGTAACTATAATCAGTTCTAAATTCCAATTGTACGACATGTTTTTAAAACTCGCCATCGAAATATACCAGGTGTTATGATTACCATCTCAATGATATTAAATTTGAAAACGTGATAGAGAGTATCAACATAGAGAATAGTTAATGACTCAACTTGCACTTTAGTATTTAAAGATAAACTAATTAAAATGACTTGTGACATTTTATCATGGTTGGACAAAAATGATTTGTGGCGTTTTATCATAATATGACAAAAATGAATGATGATATTTTATCATGGTGGGACAAAAATCAATAATGACATTATATGATTGTGGGGGATAATTATTGGTGACATTATATCATGGTGGGAAAACAATAATTGGTGACAATCATTTACTATGAAACAAAAATGATTGGTGCCAATTTATCATGCTGGGATAAAATCATTGGTAACGTTTATCATGATGAAACAAAAAATATTGGTTACTTTTTATCATTGTGAGACAAAAATGAATGTTAACATGTTATTATGTTAGGACGAAAATGAATGGTGAAACTATATCATGATGAGACAAACATGATTAATGACAGTTTATCATGATGAGACAAACATAATTGGTGACGTTTCGTAATGGTAGAACAAAAACGATTATTGGTATGCTATCATGGTGGGAAAAAAAACAATTAATGGCATGCTATCATGGTGGGAAAAAACAATTAATGGCATGCTATCATGGTGGGACAAAAACGATTAATGGAATGCTATCATGGTGGGACAAAAACGATTAATGGAATGCTATCATGGTGGGACAAAAACGATTAATGGAATGCTATCATGGTGGAATAAAAACGATTAATGGCAGGCTATCATGGTGGGATATAAACGATTAATGTCATGCAATCTTAATGGGACAAAAACGATTAATGGCATGCTATCGCGGTGGGACAAAAACGAATAATGGCATGCTATCATAGTGGGACAAAACGATTAATGGCATGCTATCATGGTGGTACAAAAACGATTAATGGCACGCTATCACGGTGGGACAAAATCGATTAATGCCATGCTATCATGGTGGGACAAAAGCGATTAATGGCATGCTATCATGGTGGGACAAAAACGATTAATGGCATGCTATCATGGTGGGACAAAAACGATTTATGACATGATATCATGGTGGGAGATGAATAGGCGTCTTCATTAGTAATTACGTCATATAAATCATTAAATGTGATTCCATTGGGTACTGTATTCACAGCTGTTTTCAAAATATCCATCTTCAGACGAATATAACAAATAATCTAAATAGGTTAACCGTCTGGAAACTATTATTAATAACACGTTTTTATTATTTGCTTGCAGGGAGAAGATAACAGGAGGGATATCTTTATTTATGTCGCTGGTTTTAGCCTGTCACTCCTGATGCTTTCAATCTCTCTATGTATCTTTTATAGATTCAAGTGAGTTTCAGTTCATGTTATACCGTCAACAGCTCAATAGATATTTGCCTTTGCGTCTTCCTGTATATGTGTGTCTCTCTCCCTGTTTCTTTCTCTCTCTCTCTCTCTCTCTCTCTGTCTGCATATATGTCTGTGTATCTGTCTGTGTCTCTGTCTGTGTCTGACTGTCGTTATCTGTCTGTCTGTCTGTCGGTCTGTCTGTTTAGTACGCATAATTAACATTGTAATACAACTAATACTATGACACAGGTTAGATAATTTTTCATTCATACTCTAAGGAAATTCGAATTCTTTATAAATAATTCTAAATACCTTGATTTCATTAATAGGATTCCGGAATAACTGTGTAGATAAATGATAATTCATTACTGGCTCGTCGTGCGAGTGTCTGCTTCACACGAGTACTAATGAACACCAACTGAATAACATAATTATATGGTATGTGTGCTCGGTCGTGAGGGAATATGGGCTCGTGTGTGCAGACAAGGCGATAGTTGCCGTTTACCCGCGGACTTGGGTTCGAATCTCCGTAGAGTGCAAAATAAAAATTATCTAACCTGTATGATAGTATTTTTTGTATATATTTATATATATAGAAAACTATCTCATTTTAGGTTTTTAAAGATTAAAATTGATTAATTAACAACTTGTAATGGCTCAATTGACTCCACTAATAATGGCAAATTTATTCATCATCCACCATTAATGGTAAAATTGATTTATTACCACTATTAATTGTACATTTGATTCCTTAACCACTGCTAATAATACATTTAATTCATTAACCTTTATTAATGGTTAAATTGATTCACTAACCACTATTAATGGTAAAATTGATTCACTAAACACTATTAATGGTACAATTAATTCATTAACCACCATTAATGGTACAATTAATTCATTAACCACCATTAATGGTAAAATTGATTAATTACCACCATTAATGGTAAAATTGATTCACTAGTCACTGATAATGGTAAAATTTATTCATCAACCCCTATTAATGGTAAAATTGATTCATTAACCACTATTAATGGTAAAATCGATTGATTAACACTATTAATAGTATATAATATGTAAATATATTCAGATTGCTTATGAAACATCCAATATTGAAGCAAAATTATTTTCTTTCTGTGGATATGTCATCTGTGGAAAAGCATCCATATGGTTCCTTGTAGGTATCAGGCGCTACATCACAGTTATCTCTCAGGCTGGAAAAAGAGAAGGAACTATGCTATGGGATTTTAGAAAACAACGATGAGGTAATTCACAACTCCAAACAATGTTGTTTATTTTATCCAGCGAAGGATGAATTAAGTCACTTCAATGTTCTTTCAGGCAGTTGAGATGTGACAGAATAACCATCCATAAAAACCTGTTCGTCTCTTACGTTTTCACTGGTGTGTCATGGCTGCCGTACTATTTTCTTGTCTCTCTGGATGGACCTACACAGTTAGCGAATCCGGTGTGTACAACTTTTTCCCTGTTCAGGTTTGAACGCTTAATGTTGAAACGATGATTATCATCATTGTATTTCCATCTGTCTGTACTGAAATCCATTAAAGCTGTTAAGCTAAATGATGTTCCACGAAAATACATTTTGACATACCCCTGACCATAGTATAATTTATATCCATATATCATGAAAAACAATTAGTGAAACTGAGTCATGGATGGATGGATGGTGGGTTGGATAGACGGATGGATAGATGGATGGATGGGGGCTGGGTGAGTGGCTTGGTGTTTTGAGAAATATATAGATATATGTCTGTTATATAAATATATATCACAATAAATATCGAGTTGTTGTTGGTCTCTATATTTAGCTGACTTATTACAATCTTGACACTGTTTGACAAAGTAACTATTTGTCAAAACAGAACTAGCAGAAACACCGAACCACATACTTTGTAGCATATCCACATGAAAACAAAGATATACCTTGTAAACACACCACATCACAGCACCACCTTTCCCTTACACCCATCACACAAAGGATACATGGTTAATATCCATCTAGTTTCATGAACAAAAAATCTGGAACAGTTAGTTATTCGTGTTCAGTAAGATTTTCAACTCAGAATAATATCCAAAATACGTTTAATATTTTTTTACACCTAGTCGTTGTCACTGACATTAATAGCATTCGCAATGTTTCTTGAAAATATCTAGTCACGTCTGATATGTGTATTAGTTATAGTTTGGTAGTCAAATATGCTTTATTTATCTCCTAAAATAGTAAAAGTTCACTTGATGACACTGGTAGTACCGATCTCTAATTTGACTAAAGGGTATATGTCTTCGACGTTCGGATAGCATTACTAGGTATATAGAACTTACAATATGCGCCATATCATATCAAGCGGATATTGAAAACGTCATCGACAAATATTAACATTTTTTAAAAATTCTCATCTGTCAGCATACAAAAAAAAGACGAATTAGATTTTGAATTGGTGTCACGGTTATTCTTTAAATATCCATGGTAACTGATGACGTAAATGCTTTTCTCTTTTATACCAAATAGATCCGACGCGTTTATTATTACAAATGGGTGGAAGTTAATATAGTCAGGTACCAAAGTGAATCCATCCTATTTGTTGACATCACTATACATGAGAAAGGTTCAAAAGAAAGATTATTTCAAAGATAGTAAAACATTTTCCTATGTAATGCCTAGTACCGTGTGACGACCAGAAAGACGTTCTTTGCCTTTCAGGTTGGTGATTACACGAACAAAATCAGTTGTTTCGTTCGGGTTTTATGAGCAGTTGTGTCTCTGTGGCTAGCGTGCCGGACTTGCGACCGGAAGCATGCAGGTACGATTCCACCCATTGGATAGGCCAGTGTGTACCTCAGAGCACGTACTTACATAGTTCCATATACTAACTTAATTTTCAAACTTTCAGCTCTGGTGTCAAGTGCTATTCGTAGCGACCCAGTATTTCACAGCCTGTAACTTCCTATGGATGTTTTGCGAGGGGCTGTACCTTAATACTATCATGGTGTATGCCTTCTACTCCGGGAAAGTTCTCATATCTTCCTGTTACGTGATTGGATGGTGTAAGTATAAAAGCACAGGAATAACTCAAGTCATGGTATCACACAAACACACACATATATATTGACATAACATTATTGCTGGTATATAAAATGGTTTTTTCCCACTATGCATATATACACATATAATTGTGATGTAATCAGTACATTACTGCTATGACACTCTACATTGAAGAATAATATCCACGTATTTGTAATAGAAGAAAAGAACTAGAGAAGATAATAATCCACATTTTATAATTAATTAATCATGTTACACTATTTTGTAAAATTCCCTTAGCTTTTCCTGTTATGTCAACATCACGCCGTAAAATATGTGAAAATATGTTGAGTATCGGAGAAAACAAATCTGAGCTGCATGAAAACCAAAAATGTTAAACTTTCAGTACGTAACCTCAACAAACAATAATTTCTAGAGGCTGTTCGCGTGTACTTTCCACGCTATCTGTCTAAAGTGTTACACGATATCAGTGGCACGCAGTAGCAACAGCCGCTGGAGAGGAGTAGACTCTTTAGGCATGTGTTTATTTGTAGTATGTATAAAATATATTACTTAAACGGTACATTTGACATATCAAATCTTGCATAACCAGGTGATTGTAGTTTTACTCGTGTTAGTATGGTTAAGTATCTTGGATTACAAGTGTACATTTTCTCGCGGGTGTAGTTATTCCCGTTTTGCATGCTCAGTGTCTAGAATGCGTAGTGTACTTGTACTCTTAAGCTTGTTAGTACGTTCAACCTTTGATACCAATTAGAGTAGGTATGGTCAAGTTCGTTGTTGCATGATCTCAGGTGCCTAGTATAGTTCTGATCGTGTTATTACTTCCAGATGATAACACTTAGGTGGCGTATCATTACTTATATTCGTACGTTCAATATCTAGTGTAGTTTTACTCATGGTAACATTATCACACAAAGGTGCCATGTCTAGTCGTAATAATATTAGTGCTTCCAACTTATTAACAATATGCTGGAACAATATGCAGGGGAAGGTATACAGTTATTTAAGTTTTCAGTGTCTTCCATAAAACATGCATTATTCTAATACACTATATATGCATTAGCGTCAAGAACGATAATTTAATTTCCTCATTTAAAAACGGTTACTTATGTATAATATGCTTGATTTTGAATGCGAGTTTTAAGTGTTTATGTCCCTTTTATTTATTTTCCATGAAAAATATCTCTTAAGGTTCCCTATTTTACAACATATTAAAACGAAAAGCGTTTGCACTCAAAATTGTTACATTTTTTTCCTTCATGACCCTAGGACAATAATTAATTTGTCATCAAACTCAATGAATGTAACTGTCTTATATATATATATATATATATATATATATATATATATATATATATATATATATATATATATATATATATATAGAATATATGTATAGTATGTACGCTGTATCAATGATATACCACGAGATGTATAAATTTTTCATTAAAAGGAAACGAGGCTTGTCCGAGTTTCCTTTTAATGAAAAATTTATACAACGAGTGGTATATCAATGATACAGCGTACATACTATACATATATTTTATTTATATCACATACAAATACAAATATTTGCAAGTTGGAGTTACGATGTGCTCCTGATATATTGCCCGAGTAAATGACCTCCTTACAACCAAGTTGCGGTCTGCTACAAAATCTAGTTCTACGATTTTTCTTGTTATTCACAATCACATATTCAAATTGATAAGTTGATTGTTTTCTTTTTCATTTTCCTTTTTTATTCACATTTATTAAATCAATATAAGACACACGCATTATTTAAACATAAAATATGTTGTTGTGTTGTTTTTTTTAATGAAGAAAGTAGTGCACTGCAAACACGGTGATCTTATTATAGACTATGCATGTACTCATTGACCTACTGTCGTATGGAAATTCGCGTGGAATATAAACGAATTGGAATCACGAACCAACAAGAGGTAATTAAAATATTTTAATATATTGACAGTTCAGCTAAGTCATCTTTTTGATTTAATTAGCGATTCTACAGACTAAACCTCTCTCTCTCTCTCTCTCTCTCTCTCTCTCTCTCTCTCTCTCTCTCTCTCTCTCTCTCTCTCTCTCTCTCTGTGTACGTCTTGACTAACATTGCCATCATTCATAGGTCCAGAGACATCGTCGTATGACACAAGCAAAAATTCAAAACGCTTGTATTTTCGTGTATTTTTCCTCCAGAGAGGGGGGCGGGGCTGGCGACCATTTGGACAGTTTTATATTTAATTATTAATACTCGATTTAAACGGGTTTCAGAAACAACAACAAAGGCTTAAAACACAATACAGTATGTGCGCATCGTAACCGACAAATTTAACATGTAGGCCTTGTGTGTCGTCTGACGATTGCAACTATGTATCATTGATATTATGAATACTATAGATAAATCCCAAGGAAAGCGTAAGCATAGGTTTACGAGGAAACAGAGTACTGTGGGTTACTTGGTACAAGTTCAGCTTTAATGTTTTCGTCCAGCGCAATATATTTCTCTCTCACTCCAGATTTGTGCTTATTTTGCATCAGAGGGGGAGAGGAAAAAGACAGGATTCCGATGAAATTGTGTACCATTTTAATATTTAGAAAACAGGGACTATTAATATTTGTGTCGTTAATTTCATGTCATTTATGATTAATGAATGAGTAGAAATTCTTCATAGAGCTATATATAGGCCTACGGTAGAAAGAATGATTATATATTCGTATTATTGCGCTATGGGCGGATCACTATTTGATATACCAATAGTATTGGTATATAGATTTGCTTTATACCAACACTTTAAATGCCATGTTATTTTTAATGTATGTGGTATAAATATATATATATATATATATATATATATATATATATATATATATATATATATATATATATATATATATATATATATATATGTATATATGTGTGTGTGTGTCTCTGTGTGTGTGTGTGTGTGTGTTTTTATATTGTAATTTCTGGTACACTGTATTTAATTTTCGTTATTTTTATCGTGTGATTGTACACTGTATCGAATATCTTCTGTGAGATATTTTTGTACGTGACCTGGCTTTGTTCGGATTGGGTGAATAAGATCTAAAAATAGATGTTTTCGTATGTGCTGACAATAATTATTATATTTTATGTATGGTTCTGATAAATAAATGTATTCAATCTAAGTTTAATTAAATCGTTCTTTCGTTTTCTTTAAGTATTATTTGAGATGAATTAACTAGTTAAGTAATTAATAACTACAATTGCAAATCGCTCATTGACGTTTTAGACTAGAACGTTACTTTGTGATTGTTAAAAATGTATTCAAAAGGACATTCTGGATGATATTGTGACGCATTGAAACTGTTTATAGATCAAACTGTTGAAGACTACTGGTACATAAGCTCGTTAGTATTATTTTGAATTCTTCTCAAATGTACTAAAACACTCGTTGTATTGACTGGTGATACACTAAGACGACATTTGGGATTTAAATCATAATGATCGTTAGGTCTTTATAACTTTATGTTGAATTGAAGAAAAATAAGTTATCTGTTGAATGTTACTAAACATGCTGATAATTATTCTTCTGTTATTTTAATACACATGCTTTCAGTTATTCGAAAACGAATGCTAATCAGATGTTAACATCGTTGTTTTCATTAATTATATTTCCTCACTGTGTTCTTACAGTGTTTCCTCTGGTGCTTACGGGTATCTATGCAGGAGTTCGTGGTAGTACCGGTTCTAAAATGGAGACATTAGAGTACGTATTGTTTCCGTTTTTACTTCAGTGCCATAAACATAACTTACTGGAAAGCAATCAGATTCCCAAACCCCTGGGTGTTTTGTACGGACCTATTTGAAAAACGCATTAACTGGGATAGAGGTATTGCAATTCCTACAACTGGAAACATTTGACTCTTTGTCTGTTGTAATAATAATAACAATTTTTTTGCGCAGGAGACGGGATATAAGTTTCCAGTAAGAGTTAAATGACCATGTAACTTCATTACAGTTGGCAGTAATAAAGTATCGGGACAAATTGATTGAATGTGCCCTAAAACACTTGGAACTATTTTGACTTTCTGCTGCTGCAGGGTTCAAGTCCCCAAATATGTGACTTTTTGGGACAGGTCAACACATACATTTACCGTATTGTTGAAGAAGACAATAGGAGTTCCTGTGCAATGTATTTTAATTCACTTAAAAAATAAATGTTTTTAGACACTGCATTTTACACTGTAGGATAAACAACACACTGAGTAAAGTAATTTCGTACACGAATTATGCTTTTGAGACGTTGCAGTATCTGATTGTTCTAATATAAACAATACAGGTTTTTTTGGAATCAATTATGAGAAGAGATTTAGATGCTAGATTTTCTATGATTTATAAATGTTCTGATGCAATGTGGAATACTTTATCAATAATTTGATTTTTTTTCTTTTTTGGGAGAGGTCTCTTTCCTCTGATCTTCGCAGACCATTTAAAGGAAAGGCTCCCCCTTTTTTTTGTTTTCAGTGTGTGCTATATTATTTATTTCTTTATTATTCATTTTTGTAATAATTTTTTTCCACAAAATTTATAACAGGCATTCATCGAAATACAAATCTTTTTGTCTTTCGATTTGGTCTTTTCTTTCTCTTCTTCTTTTTCTCTCCTTCTTTGCTTCCTCCCTTTTAAAAAGATTTCTTCTGCTGACTTATCCATTATTGTTTCATCATTATAAAGATTTTCCCTTTCTCTTGCACTTGATGTCGTGTCAACTGTTTTATTTTCTATGACTCTTAAAGGTTGTTCTTTTTCTGTCAGTTGTACTGTTTGTTGTTCCTCCGCTGTCATTTCATCATTATAAAACAGTCCCATTTTTCTTGTTCTTCTCTTTTTCTTTCACTTGAAAATATTTTCATTTGTTCCACTATTTCATCTTCTGTGATTATTACTGGTTGTTTTTTTGCCGCTATTTTCTGTTTCTCTTTTTCTTGTGGTTTATTAGAGTTTTCTGTGCTGTTTCTTTTCTTATCCAGTTTCCGTCTCTTTTTCAATTGTTTTGTTGTTAGTGGTTGTTGTTGTTCTTGTTTTGTTGTTTCTTGCTTTGGTTGTTCATCCGGTTGTATTATTTCTTGTTGTTTTTGTTGTCCTTGTTGTTCATTCTCGTCTTTATCCTGGGCTGTGGTTTGCCTTAGTTGTGATTTTCGGGGCCTTGGTTGTGGTTTGTTAGGCATTTGTTTTTTCTTATTTTCCTAATCTTGTTTTTCTTTTTCATTATAACTGATAATTGATGAAAACGAAACTGTACGTTAAAATGTTTTTAGTACCCTTTCAGGAGCCAAAAATAATTATTATTATATACTGCTTTTTTTCTCCGTTAAATACGATACTCAACAGCTTGATATTACAATACTTGCACGACACACGTAAATAAAAATAGTATAGTGTATAAGAAACTACTTTTGAAAAACAAACCATGTACATTCATGTAGACTTTAGGTTTCAGTGCATTAGATTTGTTTGTGGATAAACTAAAAATAATGTTTTGTCTGTTTGGAAGAAGAGATGATAAAGTGAACAATGTTACGAGCTTACTGTATTGCGTCATAAATGAAATTTTCAAACAAGCAATGAATTATTGTGATATTCGTACTGTCCACAACAAACGTGTGAGACTCGGTGTTGAATATATCATTCTAATCATTTAAACAGTTTGGGAGAAATGTTCGTGACTTTTCATAAATATCCAAAAATGTATCAGACATGTACTCTCCTAGGTATCCGCAATGATACTAAGGGCAAAGGCTATGGCATATAGATCAGATGCGTATCTGTTTATAAGGTATACTACTAAATTCGTGGGAAGATGAGGTTTTCGTAGAAAAGTAAGGGCATCAGAGCCAAAAAGCGAAGACGATGAAGAGTTTTTATTTCCGCCGGCTGAATGGATTGTCACACGTCAGCTGCTTTGCAATTGTACGCGTTAACTTTGTTGATACAGTGGTACGCGTTAACTTTGTTGATACAATTGTACGCGTTAACTTTGTTGATACAATGGTACGCGTTAACTTTGTTGATACAATTGTACGCGTTAACTTTGTTGATACAATGGTACGCGTTAACTTTGTTGATACAATTGTACGCGTTAACTTTGTTGATACAGTGGTACGCGTTAACTTTGTTGATACAATTGTACGCGTTAACTTTGTTGATACAGTGGTACGCGTTAAATCTGTTGATACAATTGTACGCGTTAACTTTGTTGATACAATGGTACGCGTTAACTTTGTTGATACAATTGTACGCGTTAACTTTGTTGATACAACGGTACGCGTTAACTTTGTTGATACAATGTCTACGCGTTAACTTTGTTGATACAATAGTTGACTTTAGGGTAGGGATAGACGCGATATATGATACAGGTCCAACTATGGCTAATTGAGGATGCAATTGACCAGGCTAAGAAATGTCTTCTTTAGTTAATAAAGGCACGGCAAACAAATATACATACATTTTACAGATTGAAGTCATGACAATGTAATTTCTTAGTTCTGCACATCCGACTTACATGATCTATGTCATGGGTTCTAAATATTGATTACACATGTATACTGTAATTTCGACTACATTACAAGTGCAATAACACCCGCCTTATTGCATTCAAAATGAAACTTACTTTATATTCCACAGCGTCGGTTTGATAATTGCAATTGAAATAATTCATATGTTTCCATAATATTAAATCCAAACGTTTGTAGACAGAACAGAAACACACATACAAGTTCGTCAAGACACCTCCTTCGCTGCTCAGATCAGATGTAGTTCATTTGGAATTGACACATCAGTCCATAATCACAACATTTTGTAGGATCGAGAAAAATGCCGAATTCCACTCATTCCAAACCAATGGAAACAATTGTTGCAATGCGCATTGATCACAATATGACAATAACTTTCAATTGTAAGTAGACTAAAACAACAATTCTTTTTGAATGTGGTGTCTTTCGCTCGACCAAGCTCAAATTTCACTGATGTGCGCATTAATATTGTTTTTGTGTATCGATGAATCTACGGTTGTGTATTTATTTTTTAATACAGCATAAATCCAGTTAAGTTATTCTTTGTAGTGTAATTTGTTATATATAGATAAGCCTTAGGTAGAATAAAAAAATGAGTAAACAGATTACTGCACGTGCTGGGGAAAATACGAACTAGTTGTCTCGGTTGGATACTGCTTTCCCCTAGGCGCAGTATCCATTCGAAGAAAAGAAATTAATTCATATTTTCCGATACCAATGCGGTAATATATATATATATATATATATATATATATATATATATATATATATATATAATTGCGGGGTAGTTGTGTACTGTCTAGGTGGGTAAACGTGAACAAGATCATACAAGTATCATGTCATATGTGCCGATTTCAGCCAGGGTGGTAAATGATTTTTCATGCTGAAAACCTCATTTAGAGACAATAAGTACAGGTTGACTAAAACGTTTTCCTTATCCTGTAAATATCACAAATCCCTACCTGTTTTGGATGATCTCTCAAAGAAAATTAATGGAAAACACGTTTTACTGTATTTTTAATTACTACCCCATCTGAATGTTTTGTAGATCTTGGAAACCACACAAGTAGACAATTAATATTGACATCTATTACTGTGAAATTGTTGTATAAAAAATACCCGCTTTCATTATTCATATCGTGATTTTCTTGAAAGAAATTGGAAATGTAAGTCAACAAAATCTTCTTAGTGTGTGCATTCTCTGACTGGATTCGTGTCCAAAACTGTACAATGTTGTAGTATTGATACTACACAACACTTAAACTGTCTTTATATGTCTTTATTATTTGATTTCCTGAGTGAATTGTAAACTTATCGTTTGAGTGACATTAGTTATTTATTTACACGAAGTTCAATAATTTAACAATCTGAGTGCTCCACATTATGCATGGAAAGGCCGACCTGAAATAGATCAACTAAATATAAACCTACAAGCTTATAAGTAATATATATTTAAACGCTTTTGTTTTTTGTTACCTTCTGCACGAACCAATTGTTAATATATCCCTTTTATTTCGACAGCTGCTGGCTGCATGATAGTCCTTATCAGTGGATATTGAACGGTCCTATAATTTTGTCTATTACCGTAAGTATATCGTTTTTAACCTCCTTCCAAAAATGGATGTATGGACTAAAACTCATGTGAATCCATCGTAAAACACACATCTTAGTCAGTAATTAATATGTGGATTTGAAACAGAGCTTGTCATGCTTTCATTTCGGCTTTGTACTTTAATATTTAAAACACTGGCGTCGTAAAGATCTATAACCTAAACATAACCTAATAAATAATGTACCTATGAATTGAAAAGATGAAAATTAAAAGTATGATTGGTGTAGCTGCACGGTAATGATCTCCTTTTTCTGTAATTAATAAGTCGTATTTAAAACAAAATGTTGCCTACATGAGAGCAGATTGTAATGAATACTAAAATGGTAGAATGATATGTTTCAATTAATGCCTTATAACTATCATCAGAAATGAACACAATGCAATCTATAATATGCCGTGAAACAAAAACATAACGAAGGTAAAATCTTGATGTTTATGAGTAATTGCCCGGAAAAGAATGGATTTGTCTCTCGACACGTCTCCGCCATCGGTACCTGATTATAGAATATATTATATTACCCGCCACCCGTTATCAGTACATTTTTACAGAATAGCTTTTTAACCCACCCACCATCGCAATCGAGACATCATTATTTAATGGCTTTTGACATCACCACCTACAATTGGTACATCATTATATAATATTTTTCTGACCCGCCCACCCTCCGTCAGAACATCATTATAGACTATCGGTACATCAATATGGAATATCGTTACATCATGGAATATCAGTATATCGCTATAGATTTTCGGTACGTCAATACATAATCGGTACATCGTTATCGAATATGAATACATCATTACAGAATATCTGACATCATCATATAATGTCGGAACATCGTTATCGAATATGAACACATCATTATATAGTATCTGTACATTATCACATAATATTGGAACATCGTTATCGAATAAAAACACATCATTACAAAATATCTGTACATCATTATAGAATATCGGAAGATTGGTACCGAATATAAACACATCATTATAGAATATCGGAACATTGGTATAGAATATAGGAACATAGTTATCGAATATGAACACATCATTATACAATATCAGTACATCAGTATAGAATATCGTTACATCAATATAACATATCGTTACATCAATACAGACTATAGCTCCTGAACGTAGTAGGTTAGGTAATGATATCAAAGAAGAACGATAGTTATATCATGGTAAGACATTTTGTACGTTTAAGTGGCATTGGAGTCTTTTTCTGAAAATTCATCAGAGGATTTATTCAAGATAAATAGTATATAGTGACTGATGGCAAGGAAGTCGTTACTCTGGAAAGTTACGTAAAGTGAATGATAACATGTTTTGTCGCTTTAGATATATGGTATAAAGTGACTGATAGCTAGGGAGTCGTTACTCTAGACATGACGTAAAGTGAATGATAGATAACACGTTTCGTCGCTTTAGATATATGGTATAAAGTGACTGATAGCAAAACAGTCTTTAGTACAGTATACAATGACAAATAACACGAGACTGGTGAAACATGACATGTGGAATAAAGTGACTGATAACTCGGATATTGTTACTTTGGAGATAAGGTATAACGTGACTGCAAACATGTAATCGTTACTCTACAATATGATATAATGTGAACGAAATCAAGAGTGTCAATACTCAAACATACATTAAAAAATGACTATTATCAGGTCATCCTTAATGTAATGGTATGATATAAATATATCGGGTAGCAAGAGTCGCTACTCTAGAGACGCACGTTAATCTCGACATGGTTATAAAGAGTGATACCACGAGTGTCATTTCTCTGTACATAGAGTGACGTTTAGAAAGCGCGTAGTTACTTTATAAACACGGTCCAGCAAGAATTTAGTTAGTCTAGACACATGCTATCAAGTGACTGATAAAAAAGCGTCGCTACTTTAGACACACGACCTAAAATGGCTGATAACAAGGGCTTAGTTAGTCTAGACACATGTTATCAAGTGAGCGATAGAAAAAAGCGTCGTTACTTCAGACACATGATCTAACGTGGCTAATAGCAAGAGCGTCGTTAGTCTAGACACATGTTATCAAGTGGGTGATAGAGAAAAGCGTCGTTACTTTAGATACATGGTCTAACGTGGCTGATAACAAGAGCGTCGTTAGCCTAGACACATGTTATCAAGTGAGTGATAGAAAAAGCATCGTAACTTCAGACACATGGTCTAACGTGGCTAATACCAAGAGCGTCGTTAGTCTAGACACATGTTATCAAGTGGGTGATAAGAGAAAAGCGTCGTTACTTTAGATACATGGTCTAACGTGGCTGATAACAAGAGCGTCGTTAGCCTAGACACATGTTTTCAAGTGAGTGATAGAAAAAGCGTCGTAACTTCAGACACATGGTCTTACGTGGCTAATAACAAGAGCGTCGTTAGTCTAGACACATGTTATCAAGTGGGTGATAGAGAAAAGCGTCGTTACTTTAGATACATTGTCTAACGTGGCTAATAACAACAGCGTCGTTAGCCTAGACACATGTTATCAAGTGAGTGATAGAAAAAGCGTCGTTACTTCAGACACATGGTCTAACGTGGCTAAAAACAAGAGCGTCGTTAGTCTAGACACATGTTATCAAGTGGGTGATAGAGAAAAGCGTCGTTACTTTAGATACATTGTCTAACGTGGCTGATAACAACAGCGTCGTTAGCCTAGACACATGTTATCAAGTGAGTGATAGAAAAAGCGTCGTTACTTCAGACACATGGTCTAACGTGGCTAAAAACAAGAGCGTCGTTAGTCTAGACACATGTTATCAAGTGGGTGATAGAGAAAAGCGTCGTTACTTTAGATACATTGTCTAACGTGGCTGATAACAACAGAGTCGTTAGCCTAGACACATGTTATCAAGTGAGTGATAGAAAAAGCGTCGTTACTTCAGACACATGGTCTAACGTAGCTGATAACAAGAGCGGCGTTAGTCTAGACATGTTTTTCAGTGATTGATAGCAAGAGAGTTGTTACTCTAAATATATGGTGTAAACTGATTGATAATATAAGAGTCGTCATCTGGTATTGAAATCTTAATGTGCGTACACTCCTAAGATAACTTATTGTGTTACCCTATCCTATCGATCGTATTTCTAAATAATTTATAACATGATTTTAGCGACATGTTGATCCTATGTGCGGTTCGTCTGCGGATGCAAATGTCAATGTTTGATGTCCTATGTAAGTACTAGGCACATATTGTGAACACTACTCATTTACTGCAGGGATTCAAATTTGACCCTGATGAAGATTCCAATTTTTTTAAATGCTTGTGATGATTGACTGTTTATGTCGGATGATATTTTCATAAATTTTCTCACGCTGGCACAGTCTAATTACATGATACACTACTATACGTAATCATTTCAAAGGAAATGAAATAGGAAGCTACAAAATAGTATTTGTTGCACAGTCAGAAAACAGAGCTAAATGTTATTTCATTTCTGTATATTTTTTCAGGTCAATGTTATATTCCTGATTAACATAGTTCGTTTGTTGGTAACGAAACTAAGACAGATGCCAGAGGCTTCACAAACAAGGTATAATTTCATGACATGATATACTATGCAGTGATTAATCTACAATTTCATCCCAATGAATCACAGAATTCGCATATATTCAAATAATGAGTCCTGCTCAAATGTAATGAGTAAAATGACTCTGCAAACACATTGAGATACATTAATATACATATCAAAAGGGAAAACTGAGTGAAAACGATTACATATTTAATGAACAGTCTCTTGTCGTATGTCTCTGATACATACGTTATATGTTTGGATTGACTAAAAAGGCATACACGTTGTAAACTTTCGCTCTAATATTTTGAATCGGAAACTGTTATGATTAGAATGGTATTAATTTGACAACTTAAAATGTTTGTGGTGTTTTGAATATTCATTATCAAATTAAATGAAATTTAAAAACAAGAAATTTTGGTAAAGGTGCATCTTTTATTGTGCACATTTTTCTATCTTTTTCGTAACATATAACAGCAAAACTGAATCATGTTCTGAATTAAATTTATGTCAAATTATTGCAAAATAACTAATTATGCAATTTTCTACCAATTTATATGTATACATTTATTTGTAACAAATACATTCAATACAAAAATATCTCTTGTTTTGCTTGAGAATTAAGTTTTTGAGACCAAGCATACAGCTCTACTATACTCATTTCTTTCTCCGGTTTTTCCTAACCATTATAACTTCGGAAAACATTTATCTTGTTCACAAAATGTTCCAAATTTTCTTATAAAACATATTATATAAGAATTGTCAAAATATATGTTACAAATAAATACATGTCAGTTGTATTTTAAAAATTAGCCAAATTGTCTTATTTTCGGTCCAAGCCATTTTTAACCATTTCAGCTGAAACTGTTGAATTTTTGGTAATTTACGTATTACACTGGAGGCTGAGCACACGTTTGCATCCTGAACATCAGATGACGAAACCAAATGTTGCTGATCAGTGGAATTTAAATCATTAAACAAAATATCCAATGTCCTTTGCTTAGGGTCAATTTTCATCCTCTTCTTTGGCGACATTTTAACCGGAAATATGAGGGGAACTGATGACATTCCATAATAGTATACTGTTAAGGAGTGAGTACCACATGACAGGTGCAGACATAGTATTTGCCTTGTGAAAAGAAAGTCCTGTTAAACAAAATTCACAGTAAGCACGATTTTGGTCCATTAAAATTTCTTGCGTCCAAAGGAATGCACATATGAACAACTAATGAGTCCCAGCCATTTTTTGTGCGTGCTGGACGCGGGACGCAGGGGTAGATTAATCATTGACTATGTAACGTATGTTAGTCGGGGTTTTGTTTTGTGCAGATAAATTTTGCTTTGAATCCGTCTAATGACCAGTGGAATAGGATTGATACAAAATTGAAACCGAATTGATACAAAATTCAAGAATATCTGCGCGTTAGGGCCGAAATAAAACGTGACAAAGGTCAGAATAATATTTTAAAAATATGACTTGCGTTATGACACATCAATAGCTGCTTGCTTATTAGTGATTTCTAAGATATTATCGACTATTTACACGAGGCGATTAGGTTAGCAAGGAAGCGTGATTTAACTCGGAATCTAATGCTGACACAATTTGACCTGATTTTGTTCTTATATTCTCTTTTATTGTGCTTTTCCTCTTATTTTCACGCAATTTGCGACGAAACGTACCTTGTGTAACGACGAGAAAAGGATCATCATATATTATAATGACTATGTATAAATTGATATAACATTATACTTCGAATACAAATCGTATTCTTTCCCTCTTCTCTCGCCTCATTTAGGTCATCTAATATGTTGACTCTAAATGCTACACATAATATGCAAAGAATGTGAACGTCGTTAGAGCACATCGTGGAACGTTACAACACTTTATCGGCAATAACGTCACGATAATTACTCAGATTAATTCTATATTATAATGTAATGCTATGCTAGCATATCATATAAGCAGTTGTTTCTTCTGATTCACATCACACTTCTTTCAAAAATTGTAAGACACTTGGTCTTAGAAAGAAGTATAATCAAAGAAATGAGAAAAACAATTTACAACAAATGTTTTATTCCATATAATATAAAGTGGGAAGACAAAGAAAAGGAAAACTCGATATTGCCAATTAAATCCCACACCTTGATTTAGAGCCAAAAGTCATGTTGTTTAAAGTTCTAAATAAACTTTAGTTGAAATCGAAATAAAATGTAAAACTTAATGTGCTGATGTATTTTTGGTGACCTATGTAATGGTGATGTGTCAAGGGTCTTTTATTGTATAGTACAAACACAATCCAAGAATAAATCCATATTTGAAATTTCAATATAAATTCAATTATATATTTTAAATAATCCCAGAATGTTATTTTTTGAGTACTCTGTATTTTCCTTAACTAATTAATTTGAAACAATAAATTCCAGCCCAAAGCAATTTATGGGCACAACAGTAATATAACTGATAATACCTCTATATATAATATCATGAAGAAATACTTTCTAGAAAAAAAAATATATAGTCATCTACCTGACCTCAGTTCACATCTGTCATTTTCTAAACAATTTACCTAACGGACAAAAACCTTCTAGAATGCTCTCAATGTTTGCAAAATAAAATAACAGTTAAACTGTGAAGGAAACGGCATGTAGACATGACAATTTATTCAGAATATACAAAGTTTGATTGTTTACAAGTACTGTTTACGAACCCAAAATCAATGATTCAGGTCAGGTAGAAAATGAACTTTATTTTGGAAAAGGTGAGGTTCAACATATATTCATACAATGTAACATCATCAAAAACGTACTATGAAATTTAATAAATATTAAAAATCTAACTAGCGATAAATGTAAATTAAATAACATTACAATGGATTAACTTTTAATAGAAGCCAACTTTTATAACATTTTAGTCAAAGCTAAATATCGTTTTATTGCAATATTCCATATTGAGCTACTCCTATCATTTCAGGAAAGCTACAAGGGCTACTCTTATTCTCGTTCCCCTGCTTGGGCTACAATATTTACTGTTTCCAGTGAGACCAGAAAAGGAAACTGCATTAGCTGAGGTTTACCATGTAACGGTGGCATTAGCAATATCTTTACAGGTTAACCTTTTTCTTTGTTGTATTGACAACTTCTCTGTCGTTCTCATTGATATATTAATACTCACTGTATTAAATCAAGAGATAATCATGTTATATTTGTTTGTTTCGTTGAATATGTGAATAAATATAATACCATTCAATAGACAAAGCAATATTATACTACATATATTACTTCAAACGGGTAATGATTTAATATTAAATTCACCAAAATATTTAAATTCTATCCAGTGAGCCCTCTTTTACAATTCTATTTTGTTCCGCATAACCATAATGAGAGATACTAGATTTATAGTGCGAAGACCATAAAGCGGTAACACGTATTAGCATCGTTTTTACAAATTAAAATCAACCGCTCCGGTGGCCTAGTGGTTAGAGCGTCCGCTCCGGAAGCGGGAGGTCGTCGGTTCGATCCCCGGCCGAGTCATATCAAAGACTTACAAAAATGGTACTAACAGCTGCCTCGCTTGACGCTCAGCATTAAGAGGTTAGTGTTAGGACTGGTCGGCCTAGTGTCAGGATAATGTGACATCACTATAAACTGCCTCACTGCAGACATCGTAGCGATATCACTGAAAAATTGTTAAAGCTACGTTAAAAATCCTAAACAAATAAACAAAAAAATTAAAATCGATAAAGCAATTGTACTTTTATATTAATAGATAATTTAAGACGGAGAGTATCATCATTCACGATATAAACTCATGTTTGATAGTTAGTTGATTCGCGTTTGGTTAGTTAAGTCCAACGTGTTTATTTCGATAAGATTATTGACAATTCCTTAACCTCATGTGTGTCCTTTCCCATACAAAGCAGTCCAATCGCTGGATACTCATGGGAGGCGACAGTTAAACCTACTGCATGCAGAATATCCATAATTACAATAATCTAATGGTGACAGGACATTTGCAATACTCGATATACAGTGGACATAAGCACACTTTTAGGACTAGAATTGCATATTCAGAAAATTAGAGCTTTTTACTCCATAAGAAAACTTGCAATGGTTGGATAACATTCGGACAGTTTGGAAACTAGAATTTGTCCACATTTCTTTTCTCTGCAGTGGTTTGTGTATTACTATAATAATTTAAAAAGCTCTCGTATGGTAGCGTGGGAACCCTGTTGTAGGTCCTTATCAATCCTGTATCCACTGACTGTTACCATTAGTTACTTTTAATTAGCCCCTATGGGGTACATTGATCATATTCATACGGACATAACATTGTGTCAACGATTGAGTAATCCATTTTAGTAATGTTGATAGTGATAGTTGAACTATAAAATAAATTCCAGAAGGCGTGGTAAAGAAATTCACAAATGTCACAACCTAATACTAAAGATGATAACACTGCTTCTAATAACAATAATGCAAACGTAGTACAACGCCTGCTCTTTTGAATCTCTGCAATTGTGAATATCGCACAAAAACATGAAACAACAGTAATACAAAGCCTATCGCCTTTTAATTACAAAGCAAAATTATAATGCCATAATTAAGGTAGTAAACAGTAATAAGTATTGTTCTTGTAGTCGACATAGGTGATTTTAAGAAAACCTTTGAATGCGATCACTTTGTCTTTGTGTCCAATCAATGGACAATGCGCTCCACGTAGGTGGGCCATGGTACGCATTAGAAAGTTGTCAGTATGACTTCGTTTTACCAGTGAAAACAATGAAAAAACGAGTGTTGGAGGGGAAATTAAGTTTCTATATGTTGTGTCCACATCAGTGAGGTCAGATATGTATACTGGATTGGAGCCAGCCAATAAACTGTAGGATAAAGAAAATATGCTGTGTTTGAATCTTGATTTAACAGGTAGCTAGTATTTGCCACAGCGCATGCTCAAGTGCATTCAGTTTAAAGGTTAATCTTAGTAGCTGTGTTACAAACCTTTTGAAATTTCAGGGGTGCATACTCAGACTAGCGAGTAAGAACTGACTTTCAATAGCTGAATCTTGAAACTACTAAGTCACACACAAAGGTTTTAGTAGAAGCCATCAAAATCGCGTATGGAGCTGATCCATACATATGTTCATGGAATGTTAGAGCATTGAAAGAGAACTATCTGAGTGCTGCAGTTACTGTTAGTATTGCTGAAACTGTCGGTAGGACATAAATTTTGTAAATGTGAAAGTCTGCGTGGTGATCAGTATGCCTTTAGTATTATAATCATCAATTTGTAACTTGCAACGTTATCCATGGCCTCACTACGGAAATGCAACACTATACATTGTATGTTAGTTTTACGTCAGACGTTTCCATTTGAGTGCCACGATCATACTACTGTTGATACGCTAGTTATGTTTAGGGCTATGCAGGTTGAGGTTCTATATGTCATCGCCGCTATGGTAGCGGGATTGGTCTGAGTACACGGACACTGTTTTACTTGTTTCTGCCATTCCTATCATGACTCTTCCGACTCGCCCATCACTTCCGTCCTTACTTTATCTTTGACCACGCACCACCCGTTGCCTAATAGTCAAGTGTAACTGCGTCAACGATTTGATAGATTTATAGATAAACCCCGGATATCGACCGATGACACTTGAGAGCGGCTGAGTGTATATAATGATGAGAATGGAATCGAAAACAAAGCCCAGTGTTGAACACCAAAATAGATACACTGAACTAAGACGATTTCCCTTTACGTATATAATTTATGTCCTGTTGACTAAGTATGATTTAAACGACAAGAAGCCTGTAATTAGAATACTAATGCTGGAGACGGTAAAGTAATATATCATTGTCTAAATGTGCCATATGCCGAATACAAGTCAGGGAGGGTGAAGACTGTAATCTTAAACTATATATATATATATAATGTATTAGTCTGAATGTGTACGGGTTTCCAAGACAAATTGAAAGTTGAGATCTCTGAGAATAATTTAGTTGCCACTTATTTAATATCAATACTCCACTAATTTAGCGAATTGCTCCCAAAAGAGATATTCAATTAGCTTGTCCTTAGATGTGGAGGAGGACGGCAAAGACAGTAAAAATGCAGATGATCTTTGTTTCATTATTGAGTTCTTTGCGATCACTTTCGTGGGTGTAGCATGGGTGTCATTTGATCGAATAAGCGGAGGGTGCTAGATCAGCGCACATTGAATCATCGCCTGATTATGTAGCCATATTTATGTTAGGAATAGATGTCTAAATCCTGACAGTTGATAACGTTAGCTATTTATGTGCGTCTTGCAATTTGTCGTACTGATTGGGCATTGAACAATGCAGTAAGCAGTGCATGTTATGACGTCAAGGGTGCTGATTTAAACATCTTAATTTTTAATGAAGGAAAGGCCAGAAGGCATTTAATTATAATCTTTTTCCTGTTTCTATCAGGCCTGGTTTGATAGAAAACTTCTTTTATCGCTGCCGTATACATTTAAGTAAAGATGAACGTAAGCCCAGGCCGTTCAGTCTGGGGCACAATGTAGTGTGGACTGCAAATGATTGGTTTATAATGCAATTTATGAGGTTCCATCGTAGCATAAACAGGTCGACTGGCGAGTATAACGTGATGATATTATATTCAAAACAAAATTCTGTTATAGCAGTGAAGCAAGATGACTGAGAAAAAGTCTAATAATTCTCTTTCCAAAGCAAATTAATGAAGTAACACATTCCATCAGAACTGTCAAGACACGATGAAAACACATATGTAAAGTTAAACGGCACAATAATCTGGAATAGCTGCAGTAAACCTCTCAATCGCTGGTGGTCGAGTTGAGTACTCTGCAAGAATTACTTGGGCTTAGTTGGACTAATTATAAGCACGTAAACTGACATGTCGACATGTCGAGACATCAAAAACATTAAACTGCATACACTACAAATTACGTATACCCACTATGTGATAACATTGTCTGCAAATGTACGTGCAACACATATTTGTGCAAACATGTGTGTCTGACGGACATTGCATAGGTAAACGACCGAGCTAAGTGTAGGAGACGTGAATACCTTCGGCTCGTGAGGAAAGAGAATACAGCGCCCATAATGCACTCTTTAATGCAAATCATGGCCGACTTGAATAACGTTTACGGACGTAATTCTTTAACATATTATATAACTATGGTGTAGTTATATCAATCTCAAAATGGTCGTGAATCCATCTGAAATGAATCATCTTCTGGAATACAATTGCTTGCAGTTGATGGAAATATTAATATACGGTGAATTTAATCATGATTTAAAGAATGGTAATACAATTTGTTTAGTGTTGCAAAATTACTAACTAAATAAATAAATCATACATGTAATCCATATCTTTTAAATAAAGGGCCTTTTTACAAATACATTTATTATTTACCTACCTAATCTTAGATGACTAATCTGGCGTTTGACACAGATGAATTGCCTTTACTGCATCCCCACAGTATCCGTATTGTACACCAAAGCTACAGTAAATATTACGCTGTACATATATGGATTCCGTACGGACTATTTTGGTGATGGGTGTCATTTAACATAATTTTATTACACATACAAAATGACAATTATTCACTTTATTTGGATCCTCATATATATATATATATATATATATATATATATATATATATATATATATATATATATATATATATATATATATATATATATATATATATATATATATATCCCTTTTGGAGGTCATTACTGAGACGTAACATAAATATAAATATTTAAACTCAACGGTAATTTATGTGAACATTTGTGGTCGATGTCAACCTGTTGTTGCGATCTAGTTAAAACTGAATTTAATGTTATCCGCTCTTTGATGTATGAATGAAAGCAGCGCGCTATGGAAACAAATTATACTAACCTGTTAATTGGCATTATAGACTGGACCCTCTCTTTCTTTACTTAGTTTAATACCTGACTACCACTGGACAAGTCTAGATGTATGTAGAGCCATGTCATTTGCAATGCATTTATCATTCAGGATATGCTGTGGTTAAACTATTTTAGTACCAAATTGTAGAAGCACAATCACAATTTAATTTAATATGAGTACAAAATTGCCCACATGACTTATCTGACATTCAATTGTAGTTTCTCTCCTTGAAAATCTTACAAATAATCGAGCGTCACCACTGATAAAAATGACTGAATTGGATATTGGGACCAAAAGAGGGACTGCCGAAAGGTGTGATCAAGAGTTTTATAAACATCTAACATTACCCTTCCGCACAAAAAAATATAACTGTTGGGGTTGACGGGAATATTATCACAGAATGTTAGATGATGAATTCCCCGATTAATACAGCCAACGATCTGAACTATATTGAAAGTAAAACAAAATAAGACTCAGTGAGCCATATCTCAAACCAAGACATGCTTATATTACCAGCAATACAGGTTCACTAGGCTTTCTGCAACAAGTATATTACCGTTAATGGTTTGAGTTTGGTGACACCTGCCTTAAATGGTGATTATTTGCTTTATTTTGTTCCTCATACTTCGATATTTCTTGAAAGTATTTATGAGCACCGACCGATGGAGCATTTAGAATTACGCAAAAGATCAACAAAAGCAAGAGACGGCAAAAGAGGTCATTTTTTACATTTTAATCCAATGCAATTCCCAGCTAAGGAATACCAAGACAGATGCCAAGTTAATGCATACAAATTTGTGCTAGTCGATGATCTTCACCCATGCTCCGAATATACATTATTATAATAGAAGTTCTCATCATAGAACTGCTGACAGATTACAGTTAAAGTGCCAGTCTCTCGTGGAGAATAAACTGAATACTGAAAACTACGGCTGAAAACTCGAGGCTCAATGGACAATCTCAAACGATAAATAAAAATAGTGCTGGAAAATATGTATATAAACAAATACTGCATGAAAGTGTTGATCCAACTGTAACTGTTCAGTACGCGGGACATACAAATGTAAATCACATCGGTTGAACAACGTCAACAAATATGTAACCATTTTAACCGTGTTCATCCCATTTTTATATTCAGCAGTGATGGCATTAAGAGAAGAGACATTCCACAGTGTGAAATCATCAGTTTGAAAATAACTTCAAAATTCGGCCTATTATAATGTGGTCTGAGATATTATTATAGAGCAGGTAAAACTGGATGAGTGAATACTGCTGGGAACTCATGTTTGTTCAATAACTCTGACGATGAAATGTTGCAAACATTTGTATTATAAACGCAAAACATTATTGAAAGCAATAGTGCCGTTGACTTTGATTGACAGAAGAACTAAATCTTCTGACAATGTTGCTGGGATTTTTCCAAAACTGTGGCACATGCAAGGTAACGGAATCGTTTATATTTAACATTCTATCACCCTTTCATGTAGTAAAGAGATGAGAAAACAGGAACAACATTCTTGGAGTGAATTTCTTTAAAAGAAAATATCAAGAGGAATGTTATAAATCATGTTAAAAGAGCTTGGATCCTCTTGCTGTAATAAAGGTCTACTATAAACCGTCGTCTTTGATGAAATTCACGTATAATGGCTCGCTTTGAATAAGAGAAAACTGGAAAGTGTTTTTATTAATGAGCTTTTTTATTTCTGCTGATTTGCATATTTTATATTAATATAAGGCCATTAAAGGAGCCTGGCATTTGTTGGGAATTTGTGTACTCAGCAACAATGACGAGATTAATGGTTCCGTTTTAAAGGAAGATATACTCACCTGTTACTGCAATTCACATCCATCGATCTACTTCATAGAAAGAATTCCAAACCGCCATAGCTAAAGATTAAATCTCCTTTTCACGGCTGCAGACAGATATATTATATAAAATTACATTATCTATTTATATGCGTCCCATCTTATTGTCAGTGGTTAGACTTTATCTTTCTTAGATCTTCAAATATCATAGAAAAGCTCAGTTTGTAAACAGATACATTACAAAAAAGAGACTTCTCAAAATAACAAGGGGATTGCAAAACAACATAAGTACTTTGTTATAAGTTTGGGGGAAAAAAAGTCAGATAAAGTGTACAAATATACATCTCTGCCTAACTGACGCAATCCGTTGTTAGCCGAATCCGGCTCTTTAATAAATATGTAAAAAGAGACAGTGTTAAAGATACATGAAAAATGTTTTGATATTTTACAGGGCGCACTCGTGTCCTTGATATACTGTTTTTGCAACGGCGAGGTTAGTTCAATATTTGTTAACATACACTGTTTATTTATCTTTCAAATACAGAAACACGATTTGATTGCATTATGTTAAAATACAATGTGTTCTTCTGTTAATTGCTTTTGCTTTAATCACGTTTCCATTATCACCATAAAAAAGAGAAATGTAAAATATGCTATGTCTGCGTATCCTGAATAAGTAAGATTTGCCTTATATACAGTAAAATCTTAATATCCCAAGAAAACTAAAACAAATATCGATTAGATTTTGTTCTGGACAATACTATATCTTATTTCTACAAAAAGAGTTTAAAAGCAAAGCTCCAAAGTCATCGTTTTGTTGACAAGGTGAAAACGGCATATGAAGTACACTAGAACTGTTTTTCCTAGGTCCTTTCCATTATGAAAAGAAAATGGAAGCAGCACCGACTAATGAGGGGCGGTAGTATCCGGTCAGCAGGGCGTGGTACTTCAACAACATACACAACAGCTGAGACTGTAAGCCAGATGCCTCCAGGACCATTTCATAATGCCAGAAATAGCAAGGTCAGTTTGGGCTGTCTTCCGGACCATTTAACATTGCCATAAATAGGAAGATCAGTTTGGGCTGTCGTCCTTTCCAATTTCCAATTGAAATAAATATCAATGTTAGTTTGGGCTCTCGTCCTGACTATTTTAGAATGGAATAAATAGCAAGGTCAATGTGGGCTGTCATCCTGACCATTTGACGATGCAATAAATGAAATGGTCAGTTCCGGCTTTGCTTTATTTACTGAAATGCAGATTAAATGTATAGTATCGCTATACATTCAGCGAGCATTATTGTTTTCATATCAGAAATTGAAAACAAATTGTAATGTTGATAACTTTTCAACAAACATAAACTTACATGTCCAATCAGAAAATACAATAGTGTAGGAAAAGGGTAAAAGAGTGTTTTTCTAGAATGCAGTTTCAAAGGAATATGATATAAGTAAGTGGATAAAGACTATGTGCCTGTGTAACAGCTGGTTTTATCAAACATTTTATGTTAAACGTATTACATCTCATCTACCGTAATATATATATATATATATATATATATATATATATATATATATTACATATCACATTACATAGTACATATATATATATATATATATATATATATATATATATATATATTACATATCACATTACATAGTACATATATATATATATATATATATATATATATATATATATATATATATATATATATATATATATATATATATATTATATGTATATACACTGTTATTATATATATATTACATGTATATACACCGTTATTATATATATATATATATATATATATATATATTACATGTATATACACCGTTATTATATATATATATATATATATATATATATATATATATATATATATTACATATCACATTACATAGTACATATATATATATATATATATATATATATATATTATATGTATATACACTGTTATTATATATATATTACATGTATATACACCGTTATTATATATATATATATATATATATATATATATATATATATATATATATATATATGTTTATTTATTTATATATGTGTGTGTGTATGTGTGTGTGTGTGTTTTATATTCCTTTGCTAATGTATTTAACGTTTAACCTGTCTTTATTTCAGAGTGGCTCTGAACTGGAAATGAGAATCCTTGACAACGACAGCTAGTATTTTACGATATGGATGCTTTACCGATGGCGCAGTGTTCGTCTTTCGTGTTCCTTATCAATCGTATTGCACCTATCAACATTCTACTTGTAACAGTAGTTACCCACAAGTGTTGGCACTGTGTTGGCATATGTATAGCTCCCAACTTGTGTTGTGTACGGTACTTACTTTCCAAGATAATTCAAATGTCGTATAATTCAATGAACCAACAATTTCATGTAGGAAAGATCAACACATCCAACTGCCCATAAATGACGTGGTGAAATATATAAATTTTAATTTTACTTAATGACTAACGCTTACTTTTATTGAAGGAGAGAAAAGCATTTGTAAGACGTGTCAGTCACCATTTGGTTATGTAGTGGATACGTCCCAGCGAGGTGCATAGTAGTCATGCGCAGTTAGGCAACTCATTCTAGTGCAATACACCAGGGGGTCTTATTCTTGAGCTAATTCAACATTTGCGTGAATTCTGATAGAAGTCTTTGTTTTCACCTTATTTCAAAGGACTTCTTTTCACAGTGTTATATATTGGAACTTCCATTAACGCGCCAAAACTATACCTAATTTTGTATAATCAATGAATGACTACAAATATCACAGCGGCATGTCATCCTCACAACTGCATGGTTTCTCCTTGTTGGGATTCGGTAGAGAAACGTCATTATTTAAATACCATACAATAGAATTCACAACTCATACACTGTTTGGCCTGAGGTCTAGATAGACATGTCATTTGTGGAAAACATAGTTGAAGATGTTCAGGTCATTTGTGGACTACTGATTTTAAGTTGGACGCGCCATGTTTCGAAACGAAAGTTTAAGATTTCATTTGTAGCAAATAAAACAAAAAGGAAGACAGAAACGTTTCCTCCTACCTTAATTCTTGACCGTAAAAATAAACCAAATTTCTTACTGCATATAATATTTGATTTTGCTGACATCAAGACATTGAGATTCTGGATTACATTTTAATTAAAGTACAAATGAGATTTACGTCGAGAGCATTCTATTAAACAGCACAGTGACTAGTTTTTATATCAGATGCACCAATTAGCTCCCAGGATGTAAACTCGTCTTAAACTTTTATAACATAAGTTAATCTATGTACCTAGCCTCGTATCTATCTAGATAGCTATTTATATATTTATTATCTTGTTGTATTTTGTTAGATATTTTATTAGGTGAAACGAAGACTTTATTGTTGGATTTAGAGATTAGAGTTATAAACTATATGTGTTTGGTCGTTACTTGTAAACTTTGAGCGAAACAAGCAATACTAGTTATGTAAGCTGATTTGCGATTAACGTATTTGTACTGAGATTACAGTCATTTTCTTCTAAAGCACCTGCCAATGGTCGTTTTTTATGTGCACTTCGCAGTCTAACTGCAAAAGACGAAACCAATTAGAAAAGCAAAGTTATTCATATATACAAATATATGTCATTATTGTCAAGATATGCCACAAAACGCAAACACAAACACTAAACAAAGCAAAACAAACCCCAAAACAAAACAATAAAGCGAAAAACAAAATAAAATGCAAAGTTCAAGCCAATATCGATGACGAATGCACAACACTAATATGCTCTGATCTTTGAACAGAATCATCGTCGACCTTTCTCTCTGATTATCATACACGAACATTTCCATGGGAAAATGGTGTTTAATTTTGAGACTAATACGCCCCAAGTAATGACATGCCACGGCAAATGAGCTGACGTGATCCACTTGTAGGAATTGAACCATACCCCTGGTCTAGATTCCCATACTTTAACTTTTAGTTATGGCTGTTCCTCCATACCAAATTCACTGGGATGAGATGGACAACAAAGGCATGGGCATATATATATATATATATATATATATATATATATATATATATATATATATATATACCATCAGAATTAATTAAACCATTTATTGTTTATACATTATAAGCAATACCATGAAGAAAGAAAATGCAAGTAAAAAGAAAAGTACAATCTACAATGTTCTGAATCTAAAAAATGAGGTGTCATCTCTGAATCAACAATATATGCTAGTAGAGGATAGGGTAGTCCAGTAAACGTGCTTTATATGCCTTTAGGTCACTTCAACTGATATGCAGCCTAGAATTATGTATACATAATGTGCCTATCATAGCGATATATAAAGCCGAAACAGAGGACCCACTAGTATGTCCCTCTGATCCATTGATGATTATGCACAACATCTGCCTTCATTTTGTGTTTTCATATGCATAACAGCGTACGTATTTTGTTCCGACCCGGCCAAACAAAGAGCTTGAAAGGTCATTAATATACGTCGAGACCGTTAGGCAAAGTTAAATTCATGCAACATAAGGAACGGAGGCTTTTTCCAGTCTAACAAAAATACAATTAATACAATTGTGCAGTTTTTCTTTATTACATATGCACTCGTTAACTCCTTGATGACATTATTCGCTTGAAAGAATGAACGAAATGCTTATGGAAGTTATATTTGGAAAATGCGATATACTGAGCCTAGACATTCCGAATCGTCCATGATATAGAAGACACCAACTTAGTACCAACGACCCAGTATCGATGAGATAATGGTCGAGCTTCTGACGCTAGTTAGCAGTTTGGGGTATTAGAGAACTGATAACATCAATGTTAAATAACGGCATAACCCTACATAGAGAGGCTAGGAAAATTAAACACATGTATGTGGAGACAAACATTGCTGATGATACCCACATAATGCAAAGAATATAGGACAACATGAATATTTAGGATGGAAGCCAATTAACGAGGCAAGATAATAACAAGAAGAAGAGTAACATAAATGTGTCCTAGAGAATGAAAATGAACTACAAATACACACAATAAATATTAGTATGACTTGAACGAACATAAAGACGGACACTTGCAACTCATGAGGGTGAGGTCATGATTATATATGGACCTTAATAAATGGCTCATTTCAAGCCTATTATATATATATAGACTGTACATACCTACCTACATACATACATACATACATACATACATACATACATACATACATACATACATACATACATACATACATACATACATACATACATACATACATACATACATACATAGAATAATATCTTTTAATTAGAACTGAATATGTCTCAAGCTTGAAACTATAATGTAAATCCAAAGAGACGCTAAAATACTAAAGGGCGATGATAAGATTATCAAGCCAAGCACGCTATTACCACCAACATCACCAATCTAACGACAGAGAGAGGCAAAATTACCTCAAAGTATTTCGTTCGCTCCTGAGGATGAGTGTTATTTTTTTTGACATCCCAGCAAAATCATTTCTATACTATTTCAAGTAAAAATGGTCAGATTCTCTTTCTTTTAGTAACAGCCAGCAGTCACGGCAGTAAATGCGGCCATGCTTATTACAGACTTGTTTGAGTCAATATTGTTCAAGCTTAAACGGCAGTGTAGAGCTGACGATACGATCGGTTGCGACTGTCTTTCACCCATTACAGTTTGATATCTTCTCTCGGGAAGGAATATATTAATACCTTTGACTGTCATCGACAAAGGGGCCCCGAGTGACCGAGTAGTCTCAAGCGCTCACCGTTACGGATCACTGCCATCTCACCTCTGTCTGCGATGGTTCGAGTCTCAGGTTCAGCTAGTGTGGGTATGTGAGAAAGCTTACCAGTAGCTTCTTGTGGGTCGGTGGTTGTTTCCGGGGCTTTCCTGTGTTCTTCCTCCACCAATAATACTGGCCGCCATGTATAGTCTATCGTGTGCTGCAAAATGGCGTTAAACCCTACAACAACAACAACAACAACATCGACAAAATTCAACACGTGCAGCAATGCAACAACAAATTACCGTATAACAACGATATACATATATCATCTCTTCAGTATGACATGGTGAAAAGTTTTCAACAGCATACTACCAAAAAAAGTTTATGTTACATTCCTATCATCTCGCTTTACTATCATATGAGACGATTTTAGTGCATTAGCCACTGCAACAGATTGGGAAGAAGGCTTGCATTGTTATAGGCAAACTGCGTTTTGGTGTAGCACTGCTGTATGTATGTGACACACAATATGTGTATCAGTACTACGACTGAGTGAGATAAACTTGTCATATGTACTACTTTAGGATGTACGCGTACTGGTCTAAATTGTTTTATAAAATCATAGCAATCGCTTCTTATTGTTTAAATCACTTTTCCAGTTATTCAACGCCACCTTGACTTCCATTGATATTCAAAATAGTACTCTATCAGGAATATCGTTTTTGTCTGTTCACGATGGTTCAACGTCAGAGTGTCATTCATTGGATAAGCCGTGTTATAACTTATTAGAGTCATTAGATACGTTCTTTCAAAGAATATACTATTGAAATTTGTGCACTGTATAGTTCTTGTCAAGTGGCTTGACAAATTCGACATCGAAACTGTCTTCATTGGCACAATCGTCAAACATTCCCGTATTAATGTTAAGAGGTGTGTAATAAAGAGTCTTGTAAGAACAATATAAAAATGAAAGAATCATCATGATGATGTACTCGAGTCATCACAAGAATGAAAACGTCGTATCAATTAAGATAACAAGATGTAACATTGAAAATCATTGAAGAAATACTTCTAACGAGATAATTTTAAAAGTATTTGACTTTACATCATTTGATTTCCACCGTAGATAGCTAAACTGTAATAAGTCTTGCATGTCCCAGTGAAGATGTTTTATGCATTAAACGAGTTTTTCCATCTTCCCCTTTACACCAATCTGATCCGGAAAAAAATGTTCTTAGGAACAGATACAAACTACATTATGACCAATCAGCAGGCCTTTTCCAATGTGAAAAGAATACGAAGGAAATGTTTCAAAAGTACTGAACGAAATGTTGATATCAAATTGTATCATTTAGCTGTATTATTGTATTTATTTTCCACGTTAGACTTTACTGTATAATACAAGAAAACCAGCACATGTTTTGTGAATCCCCTTTTGATTATCTGTTTATTGGTATCATATAGATATTAAGCTTCAGCTGACCTTTTGAAGAACATATACCTGAATATTATCTAACCTGTACTTAGCGTAAATATAGGTTAATTTAATAAAGTTTTGTAACTTGTTGATTGGATACAATTTGACAATTGTTGATGTCCACTACAACATCTGACCAGTGTTAGCAGCTTTGGCATTTACTTGTCCTCTGCCAAGATCACGCTACTTTATGTTTTCGTTCTGGTCTGTTTCCTTCAAAAAATTGTCAGTCAGCTTTAAAACAATTATCTCTTAGTATGTTCTTTTTGCATCAGCTGTGTTTAAATCCTGTTTCAGCTCTAAAAATCACAAGACGTCTTAGTTTGTTTATTTGAAAATAAATCCATTACTCTTGGATGCATTTTTTTTTGTAAACACAACTTGCTTTGATTCCATATCATACATATACTTACTAGTAATCCATCCAAATGTTTTAAATAACGAATCTTCCCTTTTGATATTGGGATTGTTGTTTTTATGTTAAACTCGTTAACTTTTTCGGTACATTTTGCACCGTAATCAGTGCGCAATACAGGATTACAATATGTTTTAGGAACTCAAGTTAATTTGTTATGAAATATAACTTCCAATGATCATTCTACAGAGATAGAAAATTAATATTGGAAACATTTCTGGTTGTCCACTCAAAAATGTTATAGTTGCTGTATGCATCCTGTGCTTACTTTTATTTTAAACACATGTGGGTGATACACAGATACTGTTTTGCGATACATCATTTCAGACAGTAAACTTAAAATGTCGTATCCAAATAAGAACCTTTATCTCATTAATACCAAAAGCCATGATCCTGCACACATGTAGAATACCCGGATTTAAAAAGGGGACCCGAATAATTCTATGAAACTATCTCGGTAACATCAACTTGCATTGCTAGATGCAGCAGGAGTATCATGTATATTGCGTTTCGAAATTCAGCTTGATCTAACTTATTTATTGTCATATATATATATATATATATATATATATATATATATATATATATATATATATATATATATATATATATAGTGTTTTACTTTTTTCCACGATTATAGATTGTGACTGTCACATCTGTAAGCACTATTATATGTTTAACTTTTCTCTATCACTGTAAATTATATGTACAGATGACAATCGTTTGTTAGCAGCATGTTTCCATTTATTTGAATTCACGACCTTGGTTTCTCACTTGGAATTAATATTGTATGCCTGATATTTGTTTTGTTTGTAATTAAGGAATAAATTGTCTAAAGATAGCTGAGTTTATGGTCTTGTCTTTTTTACAACTGTTAGAATGTTTAAGAAATAAACGTTTGAAAACGCCCTAGTCATCTTATTATGCCCCAAGCATATTTGGCTGTGATCATCAAAAGTATTCATTCATATTCATATGACAATCTTTGTGAAATCACTTGTAGTTGTGTTCAAGTATAATTTGGGATGAAAAATAAAATAAATCATTCATTAGAATTATTGATGTGCTCATTTACTAGTTAACACTAATTGTAGGGATTATGGGGAATTGATTAAATGACACTCTGGGTTTGATCAGTGTGGCATATCAGGACATTCAAAACTATTATAAATCATCTAAACAATATAAGCCTGTGATAGAATGTTCAGGATAATTTGGGATTTAATCCAAAATACAGTATATTCCTCTTAAGTAGAGCAATTTGTTACTTATATAATTAACTAATTGGTTTTACAAAGCCCTGTTGGCTTCGCATCTTCTGTCACTTAGTTTAATAAGGTAGAGTTGTAACATAGATTGTAGCGTTGTTAATATTTAGCTTCACTGTGCAAATAATTGAGACGTAATGTCAGGACCCGTTGCTGACGGACAGAGAAAAAGGCCTTCGGGTTCTATATCAATACTTTTTACAGGAGCTCCACCCTACGATGTATATGTATTCTCACCTGAAGTTAAAGTCTAAATTATATACCTTATACTTGTGAAGGATGTTAATGTGTTTAACATTATGTAGAAAATCCGTATTAGATGATCAACTTTTTTCTGACCCAATGCGTTGTTTTCACAGACGTCACGATTAAGTACGCAAATACCCACAATTCAATACGCACGCACCTTCTGCCGCCATTTTGAGCCCCTAACTAACCGTTGTCAACATTAGTCATTATGTATATTCAAGAATAATGATCTGGTTTAACTATCGATAAGGATATTTACTTCTTCGACACAATACATAGATTATACCTGAAGTTATGTGCACTATAGAACAAAATAAATAAAAATAAAACTGGAAGTTCCCTTGCTTATATCGAAAGACAGAATAGTAAAGTAGAACTGTAATCGTGTATATTATTGATATCTAAGAAATGCACTTTTTGTTGTTGTTTACAAACAAACAATATTGACGTTTTTAAAAAGTCATTCGTATCATATCCCTAAGCTTGTCATCTTGAAAGAGTATTTCCAGATCATGATTTTCTGGATACAATATCAGTCACGAATTAAAATTTCATAGCATGTATTTTATGCTAGAACTTTTATATACAAATATTTTTCGAGACAACATGTGTTTGTGCCATAGAATATTTGAGAAACCATTTTAATTAGTATATTCAAATATTGTATTTGTGGAGGGGATGGTGCATGTAGGCTTATACTAGATGAAGGCGATAACCGGTCAAAGAAGTTTCATCTTTAGTGTATTAAAACGAAACACGTGTCTGACGGAACATGACGTTGTTTCGAATGTCAAAACGATGTTTTCCTCAAATGCTTTTAGAAATATAAAATTGTATATAAACAATTGGCTTTTAAACTTTAACGATAATCAAATGCTTGATTTAAGCCCGTGAAAATCGAAAATCATTAAATGTTTTTACTTGGTTGTATATCCATTTGTTTATGCGTTTGTTTATTGATCGATCTATTTGTTTAGGAAAGAATAACAAATATGGTTGAAATATAAATATTCTATTTGAAGAAACACGTAAAAAGAGTCACGCGATTCGATCTCGCGAGGTTGACATGCACAACAGAATGTGATGTATTCTTATATTCTTACTCACAAAATGAAACGTGCCGGTTATGTGGGATAGGAATTCAAAATGGCGGATATGGAAGTACACACGTCTTGTGACGTCACGTGAAAACAACGGATATATGACGTGCACATGCAGTGCCACATGGTATATATAGCATTATAAATATAAGAGTTACGAAGCACAGAAAAGGCACAATTCGTCACTTGCTTTGACAAATACAATAAGAAATGAAATGGTCCAGTCCACCACGTACATATATCAGACGCCCATAGAAAAACATTTAGCCACAAAAAAAATAATTTGGGCACTGAGTCCAAATATTTCTTTTGTACTAGATTGATTATTGTTGTTATAATATGTTTAAACACACGAAGATAAGGATTGAAAAATAGCCAGAAATAGTAAAGGTAACACATTGAAAAAGTTACAATCAGGAAAAGGTCTCTACTGAACACACACAAATTTGTTATGAGAGTACGTTTCTATACTAAACTGATATCATCATATTTTCCGACTCAAATTGACCATTGTAAATGTATATGTTTATTCTTATATTGGATTTTACATTTAAAGAACACTTGCAAACATCTGTGAAGTGGTGGACACTAATACCTAAATATTGCAAAATATATGTTTGGAGTACGACACGGTTTCCTCATGCTGCATCATGAAATAATTACAACACGTATCAATTATAACTAGCTTTTTTATTTTCTTTTTCTTTTTTGTTCTATGTTCAGCATTTACAGATAGATTATACGTATATCATTATTCCGATTGTCATAACAGAGGTCAAAGCCTGATGACCTTTTCATAGAGTAAGATACAAATATATTATCTAATGAATACTGTCTTTAGGATCTGCACTTATGTTGAAAAATAGTAAGGCTATTTTATTTTAAAATCAGTGAGAAAAAATATATGTCTGTGATTGTACTAAGAAAAAAAATCCAGTTTCGGAAACACAGTTTCTATTGCCCCTTCCCTTCGACAGGGCGTCATGGGAGACAAATAATGTAGCCCGTTGACTGGGATATATTTGTATAGATACAAACTTAAAGATGGATTCTCTTTATCTCAAAATGAATAGTGTTAGGAGTATTGTTTATTCTAAAGGTTTTCATTTGAGACAACCGTTTACAGAAACACCGAAGCATTTATTTTAAGAACAAGGATCATCGATGATAGCACCGTGAATGTTAGCATTCACTACATTAAATATGAGTGTCCTTTGGTCTATAAAGTACTTGGACCCTAGGTACATGTTTCTATATCGTCCTATCGTCCTATGTTTGTATGTGGTAGCAATTAACCTCCGCATGTCTTCATCATTTAAGACGTGCCCACATATTACTTTGTGTACGGTAATATGCACAATCATTGCAGAAAGCTTACTGTCATATCTCTATCGTAACATATCTAAACCAACACAGTTGCTTGTAGTCATACGTGCACAACACTGCTGTGCTCATTTGGATGACAAAGGTGTCATGTTAGTAATATCTAAGGATATTCATTTTGTTTCATGAAATTTTTTTTTATGACAAAATAAACAATTTCTGGAGATTCTAAATTTAAATTCTTTAACTCGCACTTTATTTCTTTGCAGACTTTCCTTTCATATTTTGTTGTTCCCAATGAATATCGTTTGGATTTCAGTCCAACAAACTCCTTGAAACATCATACAATCCATCTTCAAAGCATCGAACATATTTGTCATTGATAAAACTATCCCACCTTGCAAGTTGAAATTGTTCTGACATTGGAAACGAACATCTGACATCTATCATCTTAGATGATACACGCACATTATTCATTAATTTTAAGAAACTTTCTTATTGTTTATGTTTCTTTCTTTAATCTTCCGAAATGTATATTCCATTATATATATATATATATATATATATATATATATATATATATATATATATATATATATATATATATATATATATATATATATATATATATATATATATATATATATATAAACTGTTAGGATTGTTGTTGACAAAATGACAAATAATAAATCTGTATATTTTCCCGTTTTCAACCCATTCTACAATTAGACGTCTTCTATAATCGTATAAATCATTTTTCTATGTAGTTAGTTTTTCTGAAGTTAACGCTTAGTTCTTAAAATAGCCTTGCATGTGTAATGTAATATCTAAACTGACTAATAAATGGCAGTTATTATCTAAGTCAATCAGTTTTAATTCTGATAGATCTGATATTTACCTCCGGTCTTTATCCAGATCAATGTGTTAAATCACGAGGTAAAGCGCAAGGAAATAATCTGATGCATGACGATATATATTTGGGTTAGTTAACATTCAATTTGCGTTTTCAATTAGCTGGACTTATATATTTTCTGAGGTATTTAGCTTCATATATGTTCGAAATGTTTATTAAGTTAAAACGTTGTTCGTTTTCGTCTACAAAACCCTCCTATATATGCTGTTACACAGAAAGAGTGAAAACTAACAAGCTTGTAAAATTTAACAATGAATTTATTAAATACAAATATTTTCATAAAATAAATAAACTTACGGTTTTAGAGAATCAAATCCAGCATTAATCCAATATAGAATTCACAAAAATAATCCACTAATGGAATTGCAAGAGTCCTGATAAATAAATTTCTAATAGTTCCAGGTTCGAATCATGACGATGTAATTCAAAATGGCTGACGATGTCACGTGATGCAGTTCTTGTTTTTATAATCCAAATGAAAATTATGAGCACATGTTCTCCTCCAAATAAATAAAATAATTCCTCTTGCTTTAACGAATTGACACAAATTCCAATATAACTCAAAACACAACTATTAATTTAAAGCCCAGAAATGTACTAAATTGTTCTCTTCCAAACAATAATTTATATACCCCTGTTTTAACGTAAACAAGGGATCACGTGATTTTATGGAAGTTCATAGAAGGTCAGAGAAAGAGCGTGCTATCATAAAAACACGTACGAATGGAATGATCTAGATGAGAATCAACCATTTCTTAAACCCAAGAACTAAAAATAAAAAGATTTCTTGTGGATTTAGCCAATCGTTTTAGAAGCTTATTGACACTATCTGAAGCAGGGTCAGGAATTAGGTCAACAAACCAAGATCAAAAACATGTTTACAGATAAAGTACGGTCATAGAGATTTTTCTAGAATAATCTCTCAATTAATGAATTTTAAAACCCAAAATGACAAATTTGGATCTGACAATTAAAAATAAATAATTTAAATCAAATATACGTAAGAATGCCTTAGTGATGAAGTTATGCGAAAGCTACTGCACATCACATGTTGGATTTTAAATTGGATTGGTTCGTATCTTTTGATTAATCTTAAGTAAATAAAATCACCCTGATGGAATACGTTTTTCTATTTTGATTGTAGATTCAATTTGACTGTCTAGTCAACTTAATCGCCATAGGTTAAACTGTCGGATGGAACGTGGCCATTTTGCTGTTTACGGGCTTGGGCTTCTGGAAATGTGATACATTTCAAATCACAATACTTGACATGCAGAATTTATGTTGAAAGACTTTGTATTTTACAACTGAAACCTCGACAATCTTTATATATGTCGAGTTCCGCTTATCTTAATCTGATCGCGTCTGTCCAATAATATGTCTGCCGTGTAGCAATGATGCAAGCATGATAACCATATACATTCTGTCCCTGATGGGTTCTTAACTCTGATGGTATTAATATGAGAAACAAAATTGCTGAAGTATAATGATATCTTTTCGTGTTTAAAGTCATTAAGACCACCATAATCAAATGTAATTAGTGTGTCAGCATGTGATTTAATTCCTTTGGCGGTTCGATACAAGGAGCTGTAACTATTGCATTGACACACACACACACATATATATACATAACATGGAATTGAATTAATGTCACCAGATAATGTGTGTCTAATTTTTATTTTGACTGTTTAGTGATATCTTTCAAGGATTAAAACTTTTTTTAATTCATCATGAATATGTTTTTTTTTTTTAATATTTATCTAATTCAATGAAATCTTTTGTGTATGAGCTTCCTTGGAGTAGTTGAATGTAATGTGCAATAGAAATATTGGATTGTATTTAATTCCAGTCAAAATTAGCACGTAGATATCGAATAAAACGTTCGATTATTCTATTAATTTCGCCTCTATTATGACGCAGGGGATGATCTAAAACATAAGACAGTGTTAAACCGAAATGTAATGAATGTAATGAAAATAATATTATTTAAACTCAAGTAATGAAACATGCCAAGAAGGGTGTTGAACAATTATATCCTTGTGTATAGTTTCCGCATATCTTTTTTCACAAATAAATAAGCGAAAGTCGTGGAACCAAGTATATCAACTATTTTATTGTGCAGTATGCTTACGTGTGTGTGTGTGTGTGTGTGTGTGTGTGTGTGTGTGTGTGTGTGTTCTGGAATAATGACATACAGTATATTGTGTTCGGGAATAATTACATATATTTTGTTCCAGAAAAAATTACGATTTTCATACTCAAGGATACAATAAGTCTCGAAGTTCCACCTTAGATCTTACACGTTTTTGTAAAGCATTTTACTTACTAATTTTAAATACATAAAACAGCCATTTGGAATTTTTATGAAAGATAGTGTAAACGACAAATTAGCCTTTTTGAGTTTTTATGAAAAATAGTGTCAAAAATAAATGAGCCATTTTGAGGTTTTATGAAGGATAGTGTATGTACATTGCTCATGTACGTATGTTGTTGTTGTAGTTGTTGTTGATGGGTTTAACGCCGTTTTTCAGCACACGATAGGCTATATATGGCGGCCAGTATTAATGGTCTAGGAAGAACCCGGAAAACCCCCCGGAAAAAACCACCGACCCACGAGAAGCTACTGGCAAGCTTTCTCACATACCCACATTGGCCGAATCTGAGACTCGAACTCACGCAGACAGAGGTGAGATGGCAGTGATCCGTAACGGAGAGCGCTTTAGACCACTCGGCTACTCGGGGCCCCTCTCATGTACGTAAGTGGGCTATAATTAGATATATACTGTGCAGTTGCGTCATCGGTCTGTCTGCATTCCAGATATTAATTTACTCTTTAGCTTTTAAAATTAAAAATATAAATGGTTTTAGTCGGCTGTCACAGGTAAATTAATTTTTTAATTACTTTTTAAATGATACATAGTTTTGACCTAGTTTCTGGCTCTATTTCTTTTTCTCTAAAGACTGAATAGATATTCTTCTTAAGGTATTTATGCATTGATTTAAGAGCCATAATTTAAGAGTATAGTTTTAAGAAATCGAAGACACGGTCTTTTCCTATACGCTGACAATGATTTTAATATCCTTTTGTATATATTTTAATAAGAAAATTCTAAATAATTTATAATATTTTGTTTTCTTTTTTATCTTTTTCACTTGCAAAGGGTCGCCAAGAATTTAAAATGTAAACATATCTATCTGCCCGATTGTTGGAAAAGTACAAACAACGTTGTACTAAAACGCGCAATACTTTTGCATCTGGATATCAATCAAAACAGCGTCTGCCCTACCTGCTAATAGTTTAGTTGTAACTAATTGACAGTTTTAGCCTGAGACTTAAGAAGCAAATACCATTCTACGGTTATTTTATTAGGGACCTTGTTCCTCCACTTCAGCTTGCTCCTCAAAATAATATATCTGCACATATCACATTTTTGAAACTGAGTCTAAAATGGTATTATAGATGATCTAGTTCATGAAATGTCTCTTTGGACTTAAACATTGGGTAAAGTCTTTACCAGACGATAGATTTGTTAGGATTGAATTTTTAGTAAAATTAATAAAGATTGATATTTTCTTTGAATTGTATTAAAGTAATGAGTTTCTAAAATATATTAAAGGTAATTTCACTTGTTTTTGAAGTACAACTATACAGAATAGAAAGGGTTGATGAGCAAGTGGAAATTAGGCAATGTATATCGATGTGTTGTGTAGAAGCAGCAAGATACTAAGCTTGCCAATGTATAAGTTGTGTGGAAGCATATAACGAAAAATACATAATACACGAATTTTGCCTAGCTACAGTTCTAAGTACCAACAGTAAAAATATGTTTTTGACCTAGAATTGGCATAGGTTCAATTCGGTTAATAAAGGTGGAGTAACCTTTCTCTGGGAGGCTTCTATACGTCACAAAACAAAATGGCTTCCAACTAACGAGTATCCATATTTGGTCTGACGTCGTTAAAACGAATATAAATAAACTACAGAGTAGGTCTTATGACGTAAGATAAATTGGTTTCTGCCGGTCGAAACTGGTTATACCTGAAAGTAAGTCAACATCTTTTCTGACTGATGCATGAAGGGTATGACCTTCTCTGACCCTGACACTATAAATACAGATGCGCGATCAGGTCAGATTAGTTCTCCATGTCAGCAGAAAATGAATGTTTGACTCTTCATTTCAGGTAAGGACACTGTATATGTCATAACCTCTTTTAGAAATAAGTATTTTTAATGCTTGAGATTTTAATGGTAAAATTCTTTTGTTTGCAACATTACTACTGAATTCTTTTATTTATAATATATTGTAATAGAATGTTTTATGTTCATATTTAATTATATTTATGTAAGTTTTATGGTAAAGGTTGAATTCGCTACCAACTTCATGTTTTGATTTAATGATTGAAATAAAGTATTCCTTAAGTAAGAAAGAGTAATATCTAACAATGTATTCTAAATCAATACTCTATTTTAAAATAAGTAAAATGCATTAACTGTTATTACATTTAATGCTTTTTGCTATCTTGAAATTAATTGAGAATTAACTAGTGAATAATATTCTAAGGTGCAGAAGTTATATGAATAAAATGAAGTTGGAAAGCTTAATGATGAAATGTAATATGTATTTTATGAATTTTTATTATAAAGTTTTTAGATGTGTTTCTAGAATGTAGTAATATATATATGTGTGTTGATTATTTAAATAAAGTTCTCCATGTCAGCAGAAAATGAATGTTTGACTCTTCATTTCAGATGTAGTGTAGCTGTTTTAACACCATGACGGCACGCTTTTAAGAGAGCCTTCTTCTTTCTTCTCTCTCTCTCCCTTGTGATGATTACGAACAATTTTTTTTTACATAACAGATTTTATAACCATGCATTTGATCTCCCTGGGGCTTTCTTACTTTTACATATCTTTAAACATTTCATTACATGATTTCAGCGGCTAATTAAATGCTCTCTCTCTCTCTCTCTCTCTCTCTCTCTCTCTCTCTCTCTCTCTCTCTCTCTCTCTCCAGTCTATTTATATGTCTATTTGTATATCTGTCTCTTTGTATATCTGTCTGTCTGTCTTTCGTGTTTTATGTCACTTTGCACACCAACTTCAACTAAGAACTCATAGTCAAAACGTGTGTCTATAATGCTGTTGTCTATCTCAAGGAACTCTAATTTTTCGATCTATGTACCGTGAAATGCATATAAACTGCACTTCGCTATTTCAGTACCCCAATTTCTTGGTCTAGATATCGTGAAATGCATATAAACTGCACTTCCCTATTTCAGTACCCCAATTACTTGGTCTAGATATCGTGAAATGCATATAAACTGTACGTCGCTATTTCCAGTACCCTTATATTCGGTCTAGATTGAGTGAAATGCATATAAACTGCACGTCTCTATTTCCAGTACCCTAATTTCTTGGTCCAGATACCGTGAAATGCATACAAACTGCACGTCCATATTTATAATACGCTAGTTTCTCAGTATACATACAGAAAAATGCATATGAAATGCACGTCGCTATATATTATACCCTAATTTCTTGGTCGGGATACCCCGAAATGCAAATGAACTGCGCGTCGTTAATTACAATACCTTCCCATTATCCCCAAGGCAAAAACAGCATTTTCCCCATTATGAAAGCAGTTTTTACAATTACAAATGTGACATTGCTCATTAATTTAAAATATTTGATATTATGTCATTCACATTTTTTTTATTCATGAACTATTATCAAATATTTCAAATTGTCAAATTAATTCCAGAATGGGTGTGCGATACTAACGTAATGTGTCCGATTCGAAATGACAGACCGAACATATTTACCGTACACCAGATAGCCATGTAAGATTAAATTGTTTTGGAGGGACTCTAAAGAAAACAGAACTGATTTCGCTTACTTCATAATTTGATGTTGGTCTTTGGTGGAAGAGACGCGAAATGAAGTGTCATGATGATGGTACTAGGTGTGATTACATTTGCACACATACTCTGTAATTATAATGAAATATCGAAAGCTTGTGGTACAGTGGAGGAAACATAAGACAGTGAATTATGACAATTAGCATAGAAATTAGTAGTATATAGTGTAACTTCCAATCGTTCTGAATAAAAATGTATTGTGCATGGCGTATTAATGACAAAGTTCATCATGGAAATAACTAATTCATCATACTAGCCTTACAAAACCTACAATCGTCTTTGACTACTTATACTTGGGTCAGGCCAGTGAACTTTCTAAAATCGATTTTATCCGTGAAAGCTATTAGTCCTTTTGCAAACCAAAGACAAAAGTTTAAATTCGAATATTCTTGTCCAATGGAAATCTAGGTTACATTTTCAGAAATGATGCGAAATTGTGCATTGTACTAAACCAACAATTGTAGGTATCTATTGTAACTCATTACCTCTCTGTTAAATGTAATCGTCTGTGAGATTATTTTTGTCTGTTTATCCAATTTAATTGAAATATCTCAGTGATGGTCAAACAAATTGATTAAGATTGAGACTAGATCAATATTATTGACATATCTACATTTTATCTTATAGTAGTGAAATTTATGTAGATTATGTCAACAAATGTATTCTATAAAATATATGGAAAACACAAGAACACACAAATTATTTTACGTTTGTGAGTTATGATTACTTTTTAGGATCATTGGCTTTTTGGCAGTACATACAAATACTTGAAGACAAATGATACATCAGAAGAAATGGGTAGTTCTAATGATGGATCATCCAATGAAAATGGCAATACAATCAAATTAGTGAAAAGCTGTGTCGTTGGCGAATATTTGGTACTTACAATATTTAAGACAAAACAAACACCCAGAAAGATCGATATAAAGAATAGACAAAAGACAGGCAATAAAAAAAGCATTTACACTGCTGATGCACAATATCCAACACTGACACTTCACATACTCTTGGTTCCGTCAGAGTTTAGCAAAGAGTGCGTAATAGTTGTAAAACTAGCCTTCGGCAAAGTGTGTGTAATGTTTGACAATGTATTGACTTCAGTAAAGAATGTGTCTTAGTTAAAAATGTATAATCATCAAAGATTACCCTATAATTTAAAAATGTATAGATGTCGGTAAAGAATGTGTAATAGTTTGAAATGACTGGACTTCAACAAAGTGTGCAATATTTGAAAATGTGAAGGCTTTAGACAGTAGTGTGGTATAGTTTAAAATATATAGATGTCGACCAAGAGTATATTATTTTAAAATGTATGGATTTTAACAAAAAGTGAACAATTGTTTAAAATGTATAGACGTCGGCAAAGAGTGTATAATAGTTTGAAATGTATGGGCTTCAGGAAGGAGTGTGATATAAGTGAACATGTTTAGACGTCGCAAAGAGTGCGTAATAAGTTTAAAATATATAGTCATCATTTAAGAGTGTGTAATAGTTTCAAATGTATAGTCGTTATTAAAGAGTGTGTAATAGTTTCAAATGTATAGTCATCATTTAAGAGTGTGTAATAGTTTCAAATGTATAATCATTATTTAAGAGTGTGTAATAGTTTCAAATGTATAGTCATCATTTAAGAGTGTGTAATAGTTTCAAATGTATAGTCATCATTTAAGAGTGTGTAATAGTTTCAAATGTATAGTCATTATTAAAGAGTGTGCAATAGTTTCAAATGTATAGTCATCATTTAAGAGTGTGTAATAGTTTCAAATGTATAGTCGTCATTTAAGAGTGTGTAATAGTTTCAAATGTATAGGCTGTAATCTTCTTCAGAAGGATAAGATGATTTAGATATCAAAGACTCTTTTTCAAATCAGAAATAGCTACTTACTTAATAATTTAGTCAAGGCAGATTGACAGCACGGATTTTGTTTAAATTCCGACTGAAATAGATTTTAATATTATCGTTATTGATATATCGACATTGGTGGGTCAAAATGTGTTTCTAGATTATTTGTAAAATCGTTATTAAAGAGCTCACTCTGTTAGGAAGCTATAATGTGTACCGAATGCACAAATATTCAGGAGCCTTATCCTTTCGTATAGCAAAAGTGACCAGCTTCAGAAACAGAAACTCTAGGTTAGGAAATGTATTCTTCTACAAAACCAGACTTGGAGAAAAGGTCACTTAGATTGACGATGAAAGAACATGTTTTCTAATGCGACTGCTAACAGAGAAGAAAACTTCATCCTATTTTAAATTTCGTATTCAATATGTACTTTTGTATACACCATACTCTATTGCAGTATAGAGAATGAATTTTATCTTGTAAAGTCATTACAATCAATAGAGATTAACTTGATGTCCTTGCTTATCAAAAATTAAACCAGATTAATATTTTTCTGGCCTTCTGTGATACGAATCGTGATTATGACTTGCCACGGTTTATAAATCTGTCAATGTTTTGATGATAGAAACAAACGGCTTGCTAATTTATTTTAATCAGTGTGCCATTATCATTGTCTGTCCTTTTGGATTTTAGTAGAGCATGTTTTAGGAGTGGAGATAACAGCCACTCCGACAAAATTTCTAAAGGATGCATTCCTGAACGCTGAGGATATTTCGCTATGGAAAAACGTTATAAGACTTGTTGAATAATCAATATTATATCATAGTTGTAGGAGTACGATTTGTGGTTTGACGAATTGACTTCGTGACAAACAAGCCACGAATAATTATCACACACACACACACCAACAAACATGCACACACACATACATACATACATACATACATACATACATACATACATACATACATACATACATACATACATGAGTCTATAGCCTATCTTGTGCAAAACATAGCGTTAAACCCTACAACAACTCTTTTAAACGGAGTATCTATTAAGGGCATCTGACATAACGATACTCTAGTTACCCTCCCCTTAAAGATAGTCTTCAGGCACACATCGCCCGAGCGACACAACCGCCCTACGTCGCCATTGTCACCAGGTCAATACAATTCTCTTCATACCCTATCCGTTGTTTTTTCATACCTAAATGACCATCCATACTTGACTCGTGTGTGATCTTTAGTACATGTGACCTGAATGTCTGAGCGACCACTAGTTGCAAGAATGTCCTATCAAGGGAGAGCATTCTCTATACAATTAACCTAGTCGAGTAAAAAATTTAGAGGAATAACCGTTCTTACACTCACTCACGGTGGAATAATCAAATTGTTGATGCCATAATGTCAAATAAAACATCTGATAATGATTTTGATATCTTAGCAGCTCAGGTAGGTATCTAACATTTACAAATATCATGGGGGCGTTCTGGTCCATATATACTAAATTTTATTCTGTGAAGTTTGTTATCATGGCAGTGCATATTAAATTTGAAACAGCTGTGTTCAATTAATGTTTCAACTCTTTGAAAATCTCAGATATCGTAACATATTTGTTTATTTGACAAAGTACAATTTCTTTTGACTTCTTTGCAACTTGAATGCAAGTTGTTGTATTATCATAGGATAACCATTCTTGCAAATCATCCTGACTTAAGTCCATCCTAACATAAATGAACGAACCTTATGTCAAGATGCTAGGATTGTTTTGTATATCAAACTCATGACTAGTTATAACTCTTCTCTGTACAGTATTCCTTATCATATAGCCATTATTGTCCCGTTATTTAATAGTACAAAATAGCGAAATGACAATTGTAAATATTTAAAGCGGTCCTGCTCCAAAATATCTACCAGTACCGTGAGGTTTCCCGCGCAGATTTGGCTTTTATCATATGCTGCTGATCCAGGAAAGCTAACATATTGAGACGCGAGAGTTCAATGAACAGGATTTCCCATTGCAAGCAATAAGAGAGATCCAGCTTTAAACTAGAAATATTATTTTCTATCAGACATATAAATGGAAGAGAATCAAATCTAAAATGTGTATAACATCAACTTGGTAGCATTTAATTGCATTGCGTGATAAAGCGACAGCACCATGCGGAAGCCATTACATATATATCGCAAGAAAATAGTGGTTCATAGCTGTAGCTGTGCCTCGAAATTAAATTTGATTTTATTTTTCTGCTTCATCTCGTAAAATTATTATCGATATTTAAAACTATAATCACAATAATGTTATCAATCGCTTATCTTATGTGAAATTAGATGACAAAAGGAGTTCAGTGTACGAGTAATGGCTCCAAGAGGAAGGAGTAACATCTATGTTGATATTGCGGGATAATATCACTGTTGCATAAGTTCTATACGCTTTTCTTCTTTTAAAATGAATCAACTCATATTAGTCATCATTTCAATTCTAAAATGAATCAACTCATATTAGTCATCATTTCAATTTTAAAATGAATCAACTCATATTAGTCATCATTTCAATTCTAAAATGGTTCTGATTATTGCGCAAGCTGGATGATAGCTACTTTATTTTTACGTGTAATATCCAATGTTTAAAGAACAACATTTAGGGTCTAATATGAGCAAAAACTTTATTTATTTAAGGTTTGTGTTTGTGATTGCGATTTTTAATGTAGCTTTAGTAATTTGTCAGTCATATCGCCATGATGTCTGCAGTGTGAAAGTATATAGTGATGTCTAGCACATAGCATGATTTCGCACCCGGTTATATTATCCTTACACCAGGCTTACCAGTCCTAAGATTAGGTCATCATTTTTAGTAAAAGTAATAAGATTAAAATTTTCTCAATTGTATTAAAAGTATTTTTTCACTAATTTATATTGAATGTAATTTTCTACTAAAATATATAAAGATTAATTTTATTTATAACTACATCACAAATATATGTTTCTTTAAATAAAGTGTGCGCCAATATTGTCTTGTATAGCAAAGTCAGCAAATACAATACACTCGGTAAGCTACAAAGGATACGGACTACACATTCTTAGAATTCCAATTTTGTGAGTCAATTGGTAATGTAGCAAACTATATGTCGAGTGACGTACAAACATGAGCGATCCTGTGTATTGGAGGTGTTAGCCTCTTTCTGGCTAGAATCATTTAAACATTAGTATCGTCACAAGTAACCCAATTGGGTCGTGTGGTTACGTCCAGATTACACATAAATGAAGTTCAAACCGCTCAGCATCAGTTCATTCATTCTGAAGTCAGAAGGACTCGCCTCTCTAATTACAGGTAAGAATCGTCTATGTTCGTAAACTTCTTTAAAGAATAGGCACTTTATAATGTGAGGTTTTAACGGTAAAGTTCATATGTGTATCACATTTGTTACTGAATTCTTCAATTTTTTTGTATAATGTACTGGAATGTTTAACTGTTTTAAAGAATCCATATTAATTCACATGTAGGGTAATTTTCTTGTAACGACGAATTTGTTACCTCCTTCATGTTTAGACGCAATGTTGAAATAAAGTATTTCTTTAAGTAACAAAGAATAATTCTTAGTAACATATTCCAAATTAGTATTCTATTTTAAATTAGTAAACTACATTTATTCAAAATGAGTGATGCATTAATATCAGCTATTACATTTATACTCTTTGACTATCATGAAAATAATTGAGATTGAACTACTTGAATTATATTCTAAAATGCACAAATTATACAAAAATGCAAGAGGTTGCTAAGCTCGAAAGGAAATTATAATGTGATAAGCTTTTCGTGTATTTTAAATATAAAGCGGGTGCCCTGAATGGCCGAGTGGTCTAAAGCGCTTTCCGTTACGGATCTGCCATCTCACCTCTGTCTGCGTGGGTTCGAGTCTCAGATTCGGAGAATATAGTTATGTGAGAAAGCTTGCCAGTAGCTTCTCGTGGATCGGTGGTTCTTCCTCCACCAATAATACTGGCCGCCATGTATAGTCAGTCTATCGTGTGCCGAAAAATGGCGTTAAACCCTACAACAACAATAACAACAACAACAACATAAATATAAAGTCTCTCTCTCTCTCACAAACACACACACACACAAACACACACACACACACACACACACACACCATGTACATTGACATTCCTTAACTTATAAGTATAAGGTTTAGAAACATTACATAACACTAACACTAGCCTTATAATGAGGAAAGCTCCGCGTGGAAGCTGTTAATACATTTTATCAAAGGTTTAAACCATAGCATGAATTCTGTCTGTCTTTAACGGCTCTGTAGTTGCAATTGTAAATTCCATATCCATTGCTCTACTCTTTTTTTTTTCGTTTCTTAAGGTTAAGCAATATTCTTCGTCAACTGTATCCCAACTGCTCATTTTTAAGTATTGTCCTAAACGTTAGCATACATATCAGGTCCTTCTGATGGTATTGGCATATTGTGTAGATGTTTGGCCGTAATGTAGCCTCAAAAGTTGGTATTTACAGACTTTACGTTACTGTCAAAATATCATCACAATATTTTGACCAAAAACAATTACTGTCAAAATAGTCGTTTACAAAAAAGGGACTATTATCGTGTCATTACCACATTATACAGAGATTTGTACCACTTGTTTATATATTTATATCCCTGACTCGTTAACAACAGCACAAGCAAGAACATGCCTTCAAGAGACACTCACCACATCAGCACCATCAGTTACATATAATAGGTTTTTCAAATGTTTTTAAAGGTATAGGACTGCTTTCCCATTTGCCAGTAATATCGAACTGTTGCTAGCAAAATGAACTATAATTTGACTATTATAATTAGAATATTAGTATCGATTCAATTCACGATTAAGAATTAGTGTCCAGAAATCAAATACGACATATGCGATAACGTACGATGTCTGCATGAACAGCAACAAACACGGAATGTTCTAAAGGTATCTAGTTTGTTTGTTTGTTTTTTTTATTGTTTTCACGCCATTTTTCAGCACAATATAAGCTATACATGGCGGCCAATGCTGGAAGAAGAACCCGGGGAAAACCCCCGAAAGAACCACCGACCCACGAGAAGCTACTGGCAAGCTTTCTCACATACCCACATTGTCCGAATCCGAGACTCGAACCCACGCAGAGGTGAGATGGCAGTGATCAGTAACGGACAGCGCTCGGGGCCTCCTAAAGGTATCTAGAAGTAATACAAAAATAGATAACAATGACATATGTACCAACAAATTTACTGGATCAATTTATGAATGTTCTGACATTAATTTCCAAAAACACTTTGTAGCTGCTATTAGTTTTCGCTACATCAATAGAACACCATATCAGACTTGTAACTTAAAACAAATTAAGTAACATTTATTGAAAGTCACTTTAAAATGTAAATTTTCTGAAAAAGATATCCACTTCAATTCTGCACCGATAACTTTGTTGGATGTCTAAGACCAAGGAAACGTGATTATCTTAAGTTCCAGGAAGTTTGTTTGACAACTTCGTTGTACACACATATGGTAAGTGCGTGAGTTTACTTGCTGATAACACGCTACATGGCATTAATGAGACTAATGTAACGAAATACAGTAATGGTAAATACTGAAAATAAATACAAATTTTCATTTTATACTGGTGGCATTTAAAATTGCAGAATATCGACCATTAGAAAAAAAAGTAATCGTTGTGGGAGCAGATATATCACATGTCATCGGTGTTATAACAAAAGATATTGCATCTACGTCATAACTGTAAAATCTATGAAAGTAATAAAGGAGAACATAACACATCATTATTTATCTACGAACAAATGTCTGTCTTGGTGTGAATATGATATAATTATAGAGTGTGCAATGATTAAAGCATTACCGATTCTAAATAGTCATAATGAATTAATTTATTTTAATGTGTCTTTCTAAGTATAGTTATCAATGTAATTATACTTACTCGTGTAATATACATGTTTATGTAATTATACATGTCTGTGTCATCATACCAGTTTTGTAAATATATGTGCCTATTGAAATATACTTGTTTTTATAATTACATTTGTCTGTGCAAGTATACTAATAGTTCATGTTATTGCATATAACTTAGGGAAGGACAATGTCTATCAAGCAATGATAGCTTTGTTACGTTGATATTGCAATATATTTAGCTTAGACTGAATTATTGATTTTAATCAAAATGTTCGCCTTATAATGTTTTACAATCAATCATCGCTGGACCTGGTAATGAGGCTAAACAATAAATGCTGGTTCAATTTTTTGTACTAGACTCAATCTTTTAAAAGTCACACAAACACGAATCCAATACGTAGAACACACAACTTTATTAATTACGTTAGCTTTAGAAAAGATTCGGTCATGTTTGCTATTGAAGCTGATCATTCAAAGCTGATTACAGGAAAGTAAATAGTCGGTTTAAACTAGTTCCTTCTTTTTGTATTGAACACCAGATTGCCCCAGTCTACTCAATCGTGTTTTACATGCAAGACAAACATTTCATCCTCGACACAGTTAACAGACATTAAACCAGATGACTGCTAAAATAATATTGTTTTATCGAACAAACAATTGCCTAGATTGTGAATTATATGTGATTATCTTGTCTTCACGCCCTACCACTGAATCAATGGAATGAGAAATACGATCCTCTGTAGAAAGTTTAATTGAACTTTTAAAGTGTGTAAGAGGGTATTCGGGATTAGCCGCTACTCAGCTATTTACATTCATTAATGTAATCTGCCAAAAATAAAATAACCCAATAGAAACTCCTCAATCTTTTACCTGCTATGAGATAACGTTCCGTTTTTTGGTAAATAACATATATCTCTGTATCGATCAGTGTGTCTGTCTGTCCGTGTCTATCGTTTGATTAAAGTTTGTTAAGTTTATACGGTATCGGATTTTGTTGCTCATTCGAAATCAACCCAGAATTGACATGATTAGCCACGAAATATTATGAAATGTGCAATAATAATATTTGAATCGATATATGACTGTTAAGTCCCCATTTTGTGATAAAGAAACTATTAGTTTTCACTTCAAAGTATGCTACTTTTTCAAATTAAGATACGTTTTTACCGGCCATGTTGAAATTTATTGTAAAAGGTAAACTAAACTTAATCTGCAGAATATACAAATAAAACATTATTTTCATAACATCTATGACATTACAATCATTCTTCTCTTTGCTATACAATTGTATCATTTAGTAATGTTGTTGCATCTTAATAAGGAACTCGGTTTTAATTTTTAACCTGATGATGAAAAACATTTCTCTGAATTGCCTTTGTGTTATATGGCTGTATATTAATTTCATGGCCGAGATATTACCTTTACAACAACGTTTCTCCCATCCCTACCCTAATGTATGTTTTTTAAATCTCTATTTCCATATGAATGCATATTTTATTTATGACCTCATTTTGCTTGTTCTCTCTCTCTCTCTCTCTCTCTCTCTCTCTCTCTCTCTCCAGACGTAATGTACCACTCTTCACTTGTGTCTACTGTAGACTCTTCAATATACATGTATGCAATCAATGACATGCTATCCAGAAATGGATAAAAACGAAAACCAAAAACCAAAAAAAAAAAGACTTGAAGTATTGACCTCTCTAAGATTAATTTTATACATGAACGATTCAACTGTCATTGAACGTACCTGAACTGTTGATTTATGTCATCCATACTGTATATTACTGATGTAATAGTCTACGACGAACGTTATTTATGTTTGCAGAAAGAAAACGAGCAAATATTGTGATGAAATATAATAATACTATTTCATTAAGTAGCATGTTTATATGGTATCTCAGTTTCGTTTGAAAATGATGTATGAATCGGGCGTTGATTAGTGTCGAATGTAAATTGAAATTAACAATGAAATATTGGATACAGCATCTGCTACATAACTAGACTGTGGTTTTGCCAAGACAGCACAACAATTCATGTTTGAGTGTCGAAATAAACAAAACAAAAACGAAATTCTTACAACGAAATTTGCTATCATTGAAAGCGTTTGTTCAAAGATGGTATTCTCTGGAATCTCTCAGATACATTCAATCTGTGATGTTTCTACATTACCGAACTCCAAGAGTAACAATCCGTACATCAAATTTGTTCAAAAGAATATAAATATATTTAATTTTGTAAGAACAGTCACTATATGGATAATATATATATATATATATATATATATATATATATATATATATATATATATATATATATATATATATATATATATATATATATATATATATATATATATATATATATATAAATTGTGGATGGAGCAATGGAGTTGGTAATCGCATTGGCACAAAGCCATGCTAAGCGGTGTTATTGTTTTTACTTTTCCACTCTTTATGTGGGAATAATATATGTCACTCGTGACAAAGCTGTGATTTCGCTTCACGTGTGATTTTTCCCCATATATGTGCTCAACAAAAGTAGATATCATCTATGTGTATGTGTGTGTGTACATATATATATATATATATATATATATATATATATATATATATATATATATATATATATATATATATATATATGCGTGTTTGTTTGTGTGTGTGTATGTGTGTGTGATTTGAACTTTTAACTTTTATTTAATAATTGGACCATGGGGAAGATATAACATCATTAGTCGAATTGCGGGATAATATCTCTGTTGCCTATTTGTTTTAATGCTTTTCTATTTTAACATTAATCAACTCATATTTGTTGTTATTTAAAAGATAATACTTTGCTGCTGATTGCACAAGCTTGATGATAGCTAACTTAATTTTACTGCTATATCCAAGGTTTGACAACAACAGTTTGGGTCTAAACATGAGTGTATGTGATTTGGATGTTTAACATAGATTTAACAATGGTTCAGTCATATCGATATGATGTCTGCAGTGTTACAGTGTATATTGATGTCTAGCAATGGGACATGATGCCAAGGACATGTAACATGATGTGCCACGCAGTCACATTATGCTGACATAAGATAACCAGTGTTAACAATAACATTTTATTGCTGAGCACCAAGTGAGTACAACATTCATTCGTCTTTGATATGAATCGGCTGGGGATCAAACACACGACCTCCCGCATCCGAGACGGACGTTCTTATCACTGGGCCACATGTCGTCTATAATTCGGAGGACATGAAGTCTTGTTGTTCACCATGTAAATGTGGTGGTTATAGGGTAATGTACTTATCTAAGCCCAACAACAATAATCCCGTTAATAAATAAATGATATTAACTAAGTTTAATAACCAACACAATCGAAGTGTGCATGGAATGAATGAACAGTTTCAACTATGAAACATTGATATTCAATTTTAGCATTCTGGATACCGTACGCTATTGCAAAGGAGTTATACCCGCATAAGTGTTTCAAATTATACCCATCTCAACTTGTATTTCATAATTGTTTCTGATAGGTTTATTTTTTTTCTCAGCCATAACTTATGATTGGTAATTTGGTCTGGCGTTTCATTTGCAGGATCCATCGCATTTTGTGTGTCCAGGTTTTCTGCCCCATAGAACATCACTGTCTTGCGTTGGAGCCGATTTATCTTCACTTTATTTTCAGGTGGATAGTTTTATTCTTCCAGACTGGTCTGAGAGTGGCAAAGACATGGTGTGCCATGGCAATGATAACCTTGATGCCTTCAGCTCCTCCCAACCTGTTAACAACGCTCCCCAAGAAATAAACTTGTCGATGTTCAAAACAGCTTGTGCGTCTAAGCAGAAATGTACATCCTGTCATACGTCATAAATGTGGAACTAATATGTAGTACTATCTTCTCCATAAACACGTGACCAAGCTCTTCCCACATTTACATTATAGTCTGATGCTTTATTGATGATCCGTGATCACGTATTCGTGGTCGTTAGGCAAAGGTGACTTTTCTTCCCTTCTGTTTAACATGTCCTCGGAAGTAAAGTCATTGCCAAATCTCTCTTTGCTAACCTTTGATACAGTTATCAATGGACGTATGGCGCACGTGTTCATTCGCAGCTAAGATGATGTTCCACGATCTTGAAACTTGTTCATGGCCAAACGTTTACCTTTTGCCCTTTTCTTGCCCATTATTTCGTTAGCTAGTTCAGGGTTTGCTATTCATAAAGATAGGATACAACAAATTACTCACACATCACAATATCATTGCTGAAAATCCATTTTGAATATGTTTACTTTCCCTGAGCCTGCGTACTTCCAACAAATAGATAAGTACACTGCCTCCAAATGTTGCGCAATGCCAGTGGTTGAAATAATAATGACGACTCAATTTTTTTTTTATTAACTATTGCCGCTTATAAAGTCACCTTAAAAGTATCTAGTCAGAGGTGGACCCAAATACCGAAAAATCTTTTATTCCTTTGTGACGTGGACGATCATAGATCTAACGATGGAACCAGAGATGGAACGCGGACAATAACTTACGTTTTATTTTATTTATTATTGATCTTAAAATCAAATGATCTTTTAATATAAGGTTACAAATTCAATCTGATTTTCATCACTATAATAAATAAAGGTACATGGACTTGACGTTGTGATGTTTGGAAAGAAAACAAAATTATTTTAATTTATATAAGTGATGATAATTTGATCGAAACATTTATAAGTAATGTAAACAGTTTTTCTTGTATAGAAGTTTAATAATAAACCTTACATACGTACAAAAACTATATGTTCTTTTGAATTTATCTTTGAATAAAGTCCTAAAAAACACTCAGCGAATAACAAATCGGACACGAGGACTAAAATAATTTTAATTTTTTCATGGGATGATTGTTTATGTCACATTTATACGTGATTAAATAATATTGAACAGTAATAGAAATGCAAATATTATGTAGGTCTCGCTAAACCATTGCCAACAAAATGGGCTGGCAAACATTTCCCTTTGATGGTAATGGAATATCAATAGATCTATTATAGAAAACACCATTCCTAATAGCAAATATCTAATGAACTATTTAACATAAAGCCATACACCGCTCCGGTGGCCTAGTGGTTAGAGCGTTCGCCTCGGAAGCGGGAGGTCGTGGGTTCGATCCCCGGCCGAGTCATACCAAAGACTTACAAAAATGGTACTAACAGCTGCCTCGCTTGACGCTCAGCATTAAGAGGTTAGTGTTAGGACTGGTCGGCCTGGTGTCAGGATAATGTGACTGGGTGGGACATCATGCTACATGTCTGCGGCATGATGCCTCAGTGCTAGACATCACTATAAACTGCCTCACAGCAGACATCGTAGCGATATGACTGAAACATTGTTAAAGCTACGTTAAAAATCCTAATCAAACAAACAAACAAACAAACAAACATACAGCCATAAACAACACACTTCGGCGATTCAAAAGTAATGAATAGAATATTCGACTTTAGATTTTTGTTTGAATACTTCATATGAAGTATAAAAATAGCATACTCATGTCTTTGTTTGCAATAATTGATACGGGAGTAAAAACGCAATCAAAATATGGTTCAGTTGTTGTTAAATACCTAACAAATAACCAAACTAGTTAAAGAAGGATATATCATTAGTGTCAACTATTACTTTTAAATCGATTAGAGTTATTAGCATTTTTAAGATGTCGAAAATAGCTGATTTGTTTTTTCAACATACATGAAATGACAAAAAAAAGTATTCATGCAATTCCATCTATTGAATTATTTACTGGTTAGGACATCAACATATTTTCACATGTTCGAGTATTTGAGGTCAATAATAAACATTACATAATTAAACTATTCACATATGACATTAGTTTGAAGAAACCAACATTTGTAAATGACCCTTTCTGCAGCACATGAGATTTCGCATGCAACTTATGTTTTAACAAATGCGATGACATAATTTATCAACGGACGCAGTCATCTTCATAATGTGTTTAGAATTTCAATGTGATAGACAATAACACCGCCGTTCTAAAACATGCATTACTATCAATCAAGCTACAATAGATATGTGACGCCCTCGAGACCTAAGATCACCAGCAACGCTATTTCACGCATTTGCCTACAGGAACTCATTCATACATATCAATGGCTGGTTTATGGTATGCAAGCCTCATACGATTCGGCTATTAATTACTAAAAAGGATTTTCTGACAATAATCGTTCTGATTGTGTTTTTACTCCCGTATCAATTATTCCAAACAAAGACATGAGTATGCTATTTTTATACTTCATATAAAGCTTTCAAACAAAAATCTAAAGTCGAATATTCTATGTATTACTTTTGAATCGCCGAAGTGTGTTGTTTATGGCTGTATGTTAAACAGTTCATTAGATATTTGCTGTTAGGAATGGTGTTTCCTATAATAGATGTATTGATATTCTATTACCATGAAATGGAGATGTTTTTCTTAGCTTATCTAATTTCTGCGTTTCAAACTTTAACTGATCCATCTCATTTTCTCACATGATCCACCTAAATGTTTGACAGTTAAAAACAAGCTTGAAAATTATTTATTCACTGACAAGAAGTTTTTGAGAATTCTTGGCCTTATCCCATTGAAAATCGGGCGATGTCACCTGATTATAAGCATGGGGTGTGGACATGGTTACACCTTTTACTAAGCATTGAAGATTTAATTGTTGAGAAAAACAATTAAACAAAAAAAATAATACATATCTTTCTCGTGTAATGACTTGAAAACTGGTTCCTTTATGGGTTATGTGTTAATCATTGTTTCAAAGTCTCACCGCTATGTTACAGAAAACTAGTCACGAAGCATGCTACGAATTGTCTACAACTTTTATATTTGATAAAATTTAATTTTTTTAGTAGTATGGTATAAATCTAATTGAAAATAAAAAAGCATTCATACTATAATATAGTTAGTACAAAAATGGAATCCATGATAGCATAGATATAGTTGTATGTGATCGCCAAATGCAATTGTAGAGTGCGTATAAATAGTCCTTTAATCCAACATGATAAGATCTACACATCTGTGATAAGTAAAATTACTCAATATTAAACATATTTAATTGAAAATAAAAAGCCGACAATTGAAGAATACAAGACATATTTTGTATCGCGTTATACTGTCGACTAATACATTTTGATGAATAAGAAAAAAATCATTTTTATAGTTTCATTGGGCAAAAAATATAAACAGGGAAATGGATCTGATAGTTTACGATGATACATTGATCTGATAGTTTACAATGATACATTGATCTGATAGTTTACAATGATACATTGATCTGATAGTTTACAATGATACATTGATCTGATAGTTTACAATGATACATTGATCTGATAGTTTACAATGATAAATTGATCTGATAGTTTACAATGATACATTGATCTGATAGTTTACAATGATACATTGATCTGATAGTTTACAATGATACATTGATCTGATAGTTTACAATGATACATTGATCTGATAGTTTACAATGATACATTGAGTTACGTTATTTATTATTTCTCTCTACTTCATCACAATGGTGATATGAAATTGGGGATTTGTAGTTTAAAATCCTGCATACAATACTAATTATGTAGTTTTCTGTCAATTGAAGAATTCAGTCTAAATTTATTGTGTTTAATAGAGCATAGTAAATCGTTTACAAATAATCTATATAATGGATGAAAGCAATGCTGAATTAAGACCAAAACAGAGAAGACGTATCCGATGACCTTTATGTAAACGAATTGATGTTAAAATACAAACCAAAGGCTCTTTTCAAGGCCACTGATATGGCTCATAATGATTTAATTTCTTGCTTGTATGTTGTATGTATGTATGTATGTATGTATGTATGTATGTATGTATGTATGTATGTATGTATGTATGTATGTATGTATGTATGTATGTATGTATGTATGTATGTATGTGTGTGTGTTTGTGTGTGTGTGTGTGTGTGTGTGTGTGTGTGTGTGTGTGTGTGCATGACAGGGAGAGCCAAGGCCAGTGATTTGCAAATTCTGGAGTCTGGAATGTAAACTTTCAATTAACATGAAGTAGAAAAACTTTAAACAGAACAAAGGAATTAGACTGGTAGAGGATGTGACCAGGATAAATACTGAACTTATCAATAAATTATCCAGGCATCAGGAAATTGACAGTACGCGGCACTTTAATGGATCTGTGTACGGCAAAACGAAATCAGGAAAAGGACAAAATTGACTTCAGTATTGAAATTGATGAGATAATTAGAAAGTAAGTGTAATATGCAACTTTATAAACTCATGAAATTGGCCAAATAGGTATTTGAACTTTTGCTTTTGATCCTCTTTTTTTTTGATGACTCTGTGCATCTTCTTCAATTTGTTGGCGAAGATTCTGATGTACTGTATCCAGGAATGGCAAGGATTCGGTCTCATTTAGTGCGGCCGTCATTGAAATGATGAAAGTTGTCTTCCCTAGGGCTGCATTGTTGTCCATGACGGAGACATCCGGCGGCAATGATTTTGCATGCCATAAAGAATAGATTGTCAGATTGGTCCATACGTTCCGCATGCCACTAATTTTAGTGTTAGTCAAGAAGAGAAACACGTTCCGATAACGTATCCTAATTAGTTTGCAATGCCACCACCATTCTCGACAGTTGGGCCACTGTCAAAATATTAAGAAATGTTGAAGGCGCTTTTGTTTGCGCAACCGCGAAATGTCAGTTCGACAAAATTTTAAGAACAAAAGCTGACCATATCGAAGTCGTGAGGCAGGAAATAAGAACATTTCAATTAAATCCGTATTTAAATACTTGTCTTCTTTAGTAACCTTATATCCACTGTGGTTATTCGGATCTAGCTGGGACCTACTCTTTGTACAATAATAATAATAATGAATAGTTTGTATAGCGTCTAATCTTTAGAAGCTCTAAGCGCTTTACAATATATATATAATGATATGACTACAAAAAAAACCCCACAAATAAACGCCATGAAATCGGGGAAAAAATGCTGAAATTATTTCAGGTATGAAACATTTTTGGGTCTTTAAGTTTGATTTTGCAGTCAAAAAGGTGAGTTTAAAGAGCACTCTTGAAAGGGATCACTGTGTCGTTGTGTCAAATTTCAATGGGCAATTCATTCAACGTTGCTTGGACCTGCTATGAAAAAGAAGGATGTCCATATGACTTCGTTATCATAGTGGGAAGATTGATTATACGATTGTCGGACGAGGAGCATAAGTATCTAGCTGGTGTGTACACATGGGTGAGGACGGATCGGAATGCCGGACTGGAGTCACTAAGTGAAAAGTAGCACAGACAAAATATTCTGTATTTGATTCTGGACCAAATGGATAGCCAGTGTAGGGTACAAAACAGCGGGGAGGTGTGTTCTGATTGTAGTTCTCTAAAGATGGTCCGAACAGCTGTATTTTGAACTTTTTAAAGTTTCTGGAGTAGATATTGAGACGAACCAGACAGAACTGAGTTATAATAATCCCAATAACGAATCAAAAATGTGTATCACATAAGGGGTTCTGATGCAGGTAAAATAACGAATGGCAAATGTTTATCCACTATAGATATTGAGATTTAGAGGGAATATGTTGCAGGTAAAGTAAATAATCATATGTATTTTATGAATACGTAATGCCTACTTCATATTAGCTTGAGGCCATGGACTGCTTCTCAAAATAAAAGAACTGAAAAAATAATATTTAAAATAATAAATGAATACTATCAAATTAAAACACTAGAATATTTCTACTTTAAAAAAGAATTTCTAGCCGATCACGACTAGATGGATTTGCTAACTTATTCTAAGTTCAAATTCTACTTGAGCTAAACCATCTGTACGTATCTCATAAGTAATAACACTTAAGCCGTGAACGTAACTGTCCGGATATCGGTAATACCGCTTAAACCTTGAAATTACCTTTCGGGATATCAGTTAAAACATTTAAGCCATGCAATTACTTGTCAGGATATTAATAAATGCACATAACCAATCCGTGAAATTAACTGTCAGGATAACAGTAATAATATTTTAACCATATAATTGTCTGTTAGAGCATCATTAAACCCATATAAACGATTAAATTACCTTCAACGATATCAGAAGAACCGCTTAAACGCTGAACATACCGGTCCGAAAATCACTTAAGACACTTAAACCATCACATTATCAAACAAGATATCAGTCGAAATACTTAAACCATCAACATACTTGTACGAAAACCAGTACAACGCTTTTAAACCATCAAAGTTTTAAATAAAAGTATATCATTAAAATTGTAAACTATGTAATTACCTGTTACGATATTATTAATAATGCTTAAACTACGACATTACCCTTCATAATATCAGTAAAAAAGACATAAAACATCAAAATATATGTCTAAATTTCCGTAAATACACTTAAATGTAAGGATATAAGTAATTGCATTTGCATTATGACGTTACTTGTCCGGAAAGCATAACCGATACTTAAGCCATCATATTACCAGCCAGGAGTACAGTAATAACACTAAAACCATTACATTACCAGTCCAGATATCGGTAACAACACTTAAACCATGCCATTACGAGTCTAGATATCTGTAATAACACTTAAACCATGCCATTACCAGTCGATGTCGGTAATAACACTTGAACCATGCCATTACCAGTCTTGATATCGGTAATAACACTTAAACCATGCCATTACCAGTCTTGATATCGGTAAAAACACTTAAACCATGCCATTACCAGTCTAGATATCGGCAATAACACTTAAACCATGCAATTACCAGTCTTGATATCGGTAATAACACTTAAACCATGCCATTACAAGTCTAGATATCTGTAACAACACTTAAACCATGCCATTATCAGTCTTGATATCGGTAATAACACTTAAACCAAGCCATTACCAGTCTTGATATCGGTAACAACACTTAAACCATGTCATTATCAGTCTTGATATCGGTAATAACACTTAAACCATGCCATTACCAGTCTAGATATCGGTAACAACACTAAAACCATGCAATTACCAGTCTTGATATCGATAATAGCACTTAAACCATGCCATTACCAGTATATCGGTAATAACACTTAAACCATGACATTACAAGTCTAGATATCTGTAACAACACTTAAACCAAGCCATTACCAGTCTTGATATCGGTAACAACACTTAAACCATGCCATTACCAGTCTTGATATCGGTAACAACACTTAAACCATGCCATTACCAGTCTTGATATCGGTAATAACACTTAAACCATGCCATTTCCAGTCTTGATATCGGTAATAACACTTAAATCATGCCATTAACAGTCCAGATGTCGGCAATAACACTAAAACCATTACATTAACTATCAGGATATCAGTAAACAAGAAAATCAAGAATTTTCATATTATGACATCAGTTATAACACTCAAGCCGGACAATTACCTGTAAGAATATCTGTAAAATCACTAAAAGCATCAAATTACCTGTCCGGATTACAGCAGTAACACTTAAAATATGAAACTACCTAGTATGATATAAAACACTGAAAAAATCAAATTACCTGTCAGAACATTATAAGATGTTTTCGCTTACGATTCTGAGGATCTGTCTTGCAAGTGTTAAGATAGTTCCATCACCGAAGTCAAGCCAGTCTCAAAGTACACCAAGAGGCAGCAACCATCCAAGTGAAACAACAGTTCACAAGTATAAACTAATCGTATCGTATATATAGGCGCATTTGTAGATAAAATCTCTAAAATAATGGAATCCTTTAAAAAGAGACATCAACACCAGTTGTCCCTTGAAGAATCGCTCCGATCAATGACATTTGTGACTAAAGGCAATAACAATGCTAATTATGTTACTATTCTGATTTTCCAAACGTATTCACTATTGAATCGTATTACAACTATTTGTTCCTAGTGTCAGTAAAAAAAAAAAAAGTGAGAATCTACAAGCTTTGTTAAATTCCTTAAAAACTTATTTCCTTAGAACATAAAGTGAAAACTGTAATACGAACTTACGGTATTGCGAAATAAAACCCAAATGATCCAAGAATTTCTAGCACATGACCTAATGATAACAGTTTATAATAAACGTTATTGGTATTCCAAAACAACTCCGATGCTGGAAGTATTAATATGCTTGTAATAGTCTATGTCGTAATGATGCGTCACCAGTCTTTTGTTGAATCACAATAATACAATCCAAGAATATATCCTGATTTATATTTCACTGTAAAGATAAGATGTTATTTCCGAGAATGTTACTTACTGAGCACTTTGTATTTCCAGAGAAGCATTTCTTGAATTAAATCATTTGAATAAGTAAATTCCAGAATAAATGAAATACTGGACACAACAATAATACAACTGACTCTGCTGAAATGTTATAGCAAGAATCAACAATGTCTAGATAAAATAAGATTATATAGTCCTCTACTTGATATCTGGTCACAATTAGCCTTTTCTAAATAATACGTATTACCTATTGAACAGAGTCCATATTTTTACAAGATAAAACATTAGTTCTAATAAGATAGTCTTCACTGAAGTTGTAATATAACTGCGGTAAACAATAGGTAGCATGCGCATTTCATGGGTGATTTCCAATGTTATGGACTCAGATTGAGATGAACTTGTTATTTACAAAACAAAAGTCCATGATTCAGGTCAGGTAGAGATTAATCTTGATTCCGGACAAGGTCATATCCAAACTATAATCATCTACAATATATAATGGATAGAACAAATACTAATACGCAATGCAAATAAAATTTACATTGCGAAAGTGTGTTCTTGGTTAGGGTTTTCCAAAGTTGCCAAAAGCCCTGCACTCTAGGACGAATAGTTATTATACTCGATCTGTAGAACCAGTAAGCGTCGTCCTTTTCTATCTACAACAGTATTGTAATCGTAATTTGGACGGAATAAGTAATTTACTATCGTCTGCAAAATAATATATGTATTTCATTAGAAAGCATGTGTGATCAATTCAATTGCATTGCATGAGTTGTTGGAAGATTTCATTTTAAAGATTGTCTATACTCACTGATGGGAAGAATTTATTTATTTCCATTTTGTTTCGTGGTGGTGTTTGCTAAGTTTTAATGTGTATGTTTTATGTCATCGGCTATCTAATAGATGGATATGTTTTCAACGCATTAATCGAGATATTGCTGTATCCTCGTCATCCGTGGTCATACATTTTACCAAATAATCGATCTTTATCGACAAATAAACAATTCTACTGTCACCTTACTTGAGCAATTTCCGTAACGTGGGAGCCATGTAGGAAATTAAAGTGCATAAACGTTTGGACTGAGATGCATCAATAAAGTTAATTCAGTTCTAAATACGCTTTATGTCTCCCTTTTAGCATAAGTGATCTATTTGGCTGAGAAGGTCATTAGATTTATAAAAATAAAATATAAATACAAAAAATATAAAGATTGCTTTCTTCTGTTTATGGAATTTTCTTGACATCTGCAATTGTTTTTTGATAAAAGCAGTCTCAGAATTAATTATTACAACTCTGGAATTTTATATCTATTTTCTGAGGCCTTCGTTCTATTATTTCCTAGAAAGTATTATTTTACATCAAGACTTTGGCATCGCTAGAGAAATGGAGAGATATTTGTTAATATTCATAAATATAAATACTGTTTAACTGATTGTTTTTATTTTCTTTCATCCTTTTTTGTTTTTTAGGTTTGGGATTGTTTTTGTGCTTTTGTTATGTTTTCCATAATGTTTAAGTAAATGAATACTGAACAAAATAATTTTGAAATATATTGGATGGGCACAAAATTCCGCAAATTTTTTTTTTATTCACAGTATGAACTAACTTACATTAAATGAAAACAAAATTCCACACGAGTTCATTTATACACTGTATGAATTAACTTACATTAAATGAAAACAAAATTCCGCAAGAGTTTTTTTATTCACAGTATGAATTAACTTACACTGAATGAGAACAAAGTTCCACTCGAGTTCATTTATGCACTGTATGGATTAGCTTACACTGAATGAGAATAAAATTCCGTACGAGTTTTTTTATATACACTTTATGAATTAGCTTACATTGAATGGAAACAAAATTCCGCACGAGTTTATTTATACACTGGATGAATTAGTTTAAATTGAATGAGAACAAAATTCTTCACGAGTTTTATCCGTAAACGTCTAACAGTCGAAATCTGTGTAACTTAGACGATGACGAAGAGGACTGGTCTTTATGTAATGTATACTGCTGATCACGGGGAGTTGAATTAAACACTCAATGATAGACACAGGTCAGGTTATTTAGACAGTTTGGATAACTTGACCCGTTCAGATGAAAAGGAAATTTGTTTAATTATATTGGATTATATTGGATGGGTAATCATGTCGTCCACGCCCCAATTATTTCAAAACGGTAAATGAAATCATGTCGTCCACGCCCCAATTATTTAAAAACGGCCAATTATACATGTTAGGCTGGTTTCTGCAAAAAGACACGTTGTTTACGTAAACTGTGTGTGCAATTTGTTTTCATACAGTAACACATTATTATATTCAGACGTGTCAGATTGCTGGGATAAGAGCAATGCAGGAAACTATGAAACGTTTAGATTACCCCTTGATCATTTATTTGCATTCTCTTTCTGATTCAATTTGCTTTTTATGTTCATGCCATTCAAATTTAATATAGATTGCCCATTGAAGCAGTTTGAGAGGAAATTGGGCGACATTTTTCCTTAAAACTTCATAGCTAAATGAAATGCTCAATAATTACAATAATTATTCTAATTTAGAATTCACATTTATATTTGAAAAGGGCAAGGTTTGGCTAGCACAGATCGATAACAATAGGTCGTGTGAGAGAGAGAGAGAGAGAGAGAGAGAGAGAGAGAGAGAGAGAGAGAGAGAGAGAGAGAGAGAGAGAGAGAGAGAGAGAGTAATGTCATCATCTTTGTGGTGACACTAAATTCATTCGAATTATATGATTGAAAGATTGAAAGATTTACAATTGTTCTCAAATAACTTTCATCCCGTTATCCATAAAACTGTGACAGATTGCGAAATGCTTGTATTGCCGTAAAGATTAAGATTACAAATTAAAGGACGCAACTCATAGCCTCGTATCCACCAGAGTGCTTTTCCTTCATAGTTGTCTTACCTTAGCACATACATATTGAAAAAGATGCAAACGAAAAAATATCATTTTTTTTCCTACACGATGTGAAGTTATGATTTCAGTTTCATAATGTAGTAATGTGTATTGTATGGTTCTCTTTTAAAAATGTATATAGGCGTTAAGTTGCCATAATTATATAAACGTTCTAGTGTTTAAAAGAAATGGACACAATGTTAATAATTTTCTCTTTCAGTTGCGCTGTATTACATAACGGCCTTGAGACGAAACACCAGTCATTAATATATATTATCTTGCTTCGCATATCTGTACATATGCAAGGACACTTTGTAAGGGTAGAACATATATCATTATTATTATCAGTATTATTATAGGCGTGGATTTGATTTGTCGGCCTATACTAAATCGGGCTTGCAATGTTTTCAGATAGTGTCAAGGGTCCAATCGTTTATCAAGAGTGGAAAATGTAATTTACAGCGACCAATTGGGTCTACCCAATCATACCACTAACTTAATCCACTTCTAGTTATATGATCAGACTATGAAAGTGAGATGAATTTATGAAAAGAGTGTGACCGAAAGTGAGTGTAATCTTCTAAACGTCGATCTGAAGTAAGTTTAGTATATTATATTTAAAAAATTTATTTTCCTACGTAAGTACTAGCTTTCCGAAGTATTCGTGTCCAACGTAGAATTGCAATGTTAGTTTCGAGTCTTCTAGATATTTGTGAAAGTTTTACAGATAAATGTTTTCTCTTGGTATGATGAAGTACAATTGATACAAACGACTTTCTAGAGGATAACGTCAATACATTAATTTTATCTGTCGTTGCTTGACTTATATTCATGGAAACCATAGAATCAATAACAGCTAGTTTTTCAGTACGTTTGAAAATAATACTATCCAACAAATACATTAAACAGTTTGATTCCTGTTTAGTTAGATACAGATAATTATGTTAAATTATCTATTTTAGCAAATTTATCAATGCTTATTCTCTTCCAAAGGATGAAGATATGTCTGAATGTTGAGGAATTATACTTAAATATTCAAACAAACCAATCCAATGTTTTTCCTTCTTTAGACCCGTTATCGCCCCATCGACTTTGCGTACATTCGAAATTACTGTTCCATAATGGAAAAAAACTCATAACGTTAAATTCTAGCGTCAATTACGAATTTGTAATTGTTTGGCAGTTATGGAAGTATATATTTTTGTGTATTCACCAGGAACAAGAGTAAATACACGTTTCGACGCTTCTCTGTTAAACACGCAGTAAGTTAGAGTACTATCCAAAATTGTCTATGCGCGTTAATCACTGGTTCGGCTGGACCAGGAAAAACATTTGCTGTTGAATAAGATTTTGAGATGGGTAATATGCGATCGCATATACATAGTTACGCCTTCAGTGGACATTAAATCGTGTTATGATATGTATTCAGGGATTTTACGGCGTTAATAAGTAAATGCTCTACTGCTGATTTCTTCTCCGCAATCCAGGAAGCTATTGTCTGGGCGACATTAACGCACATAAGCGGTTTGGATAGTATTCTAACTTACTGCGCGTTTAGCTGTGAACTGTGGAAACTTGTATTTACTCTTGTTTAGTGTGGGACATGCTACAGTCTCAACGCAAGTATGGGAACATCTCTTAGTTGGCTTTGAACGAAAAGTTGCACTTCTGAAGAAACCCATGCGTGACACCCAGGAGGGTGTAACTAAAGTCGAGAAACTGCAAGCGGAATTAATGAAAAAGAGAAGGGAAAGGTCCAGTTGTCACGATAGCTAGAGTCATTGACAAGTTGCAGAAAGCAACGCCAGCTGTGGATCAAAAAGAAGCGGCCGTGGTTCAGCAAGTGGCGACCGAGGGAACGCCACAGGCTAGAATAATTATTGAGTTTAGACGCAATGAAATCGAAATCGTTTGCCGCTAATTTCCCGAAAGACGACTGAAAAAACTTCGTTCAGTTGCATGTTCGTTCCAAGATTCGTTGAAAAAACTGTAGCGTGTTGAAAAATGGGAAGAAATATTTAAAGAACAATAACTGGGAAAATAACATGCTAATCAAGGTTGGAAACACTCGTGGGAAAACAACGCATCGCAAGTTTTCAATTAGGTCGGATCGATTTGTTATTGGTTACGTACCAACATGATCATAGAGCTGGAGACTTTCATCTTGTTGATGCTGAACTATTTTAAACATTTCGATGATGTATAATACAAACGATGACATCAACAGAGACGATTAATTCCTGGGCCTTTTAAAGCAGAGTTATTGCTGAAATGCAACGGGTCATTGATAACAATAATCCAAACGTCACAATGATGATTACGATCTCATCCAAGAAACATTAATTGTATGTCAGTTTTCGACATCAATATGGAAAGTAAATCGATGCAATGTTTGACAACATTGACAGTGTATGATATGGACGAGTATTAGACTCACGAGATACAGCGATGGCTATGCTATAATGATGCTGAATGTATAAGGACTCATTCAAAACTGCAAGCCATAAACTGTTTAGTACTGAAAGGTCTGAAGTGCGTCTGGAGATGGGCCAACACCAGATGTAATTAGCACCAACAGTAACTTTGGATTTTTTCAGGGACGTCAACGTTTTTGAAGCTTAATAATGTTTTGTAAATCATCCTTCACAGTTATATATTTGGGATTTGCAGACACATATCGTTAAGGTTAATTTTGAATTCAAACACTCCGTCATATGAACTGGGAAAGGTACCACCGGCTGAACTTAAGGTGTGATGGGTGTGGTGTTGCTGGTAAAATTGACATGTCAACATTACCATTACGAATGCATGCACTAATCATTTCCGACTCACATTGCTGTTGTTTATGAGCTCTGACACCGAGTCAACACCTCGTTTCTCAAACACACTACGTACCTGAACCAACGCACTTTTCAGGGGATGGTTTGCATGGCCAATAAGAACATGGTTTTGACGCACCTAAACACTAGTTCGTGGCTTTTCAACTTAAACATTGAGCTGACGAACAAACGCCTCCTAGTAGCATCTTAAATTTCTCTGATGTTAAAACTGACTTTCACTGGCAAGATGAAAAACAAAATCAAAGATTATTAACTGGAATATGATGTTGCAGAAATACATTATTGACATCGAGCACAACAAGGGAAAGGACTCTAATGTACATTCACCTGTTGTGAAAATGTTATATTGCTTCGTGTGTTCCTCGTGTCATTCATATTATTTCATTTTATGTAAATTTGTATATTTGACCAATAATTAAAGAAAATATTTATAGAATACATCTTTCTTTTCTGTGTAATCTGATGCTTTATGTGCATTTAATTTGCATTGTTTGTTAGTGTTTACTTAATTATTTGCTACGGATAATTGTAGATTGGACATTGCAAAGCTGATTATCAACGTTCAGTTTCTCCCTGATCTGAATTATTCGTTGATTTTAGTTTCGTAAACACAGTTTCTCCCTGGCCTGAATCATTGATTTTAGTTTCGTAAACACAGTTTCTCCCTGACCTGAATAGTTGATTTTAGTTTCGTAAACAACATATTTATTTAAATCTCAGTCCTGAACTTCTGCAATTCCACAATAGGCCGGGTCTACTATTTTCCCTACATTTGATATCATAATTTTAGAAACAGATGTTCTTATAACAGCTAATGCTTTATCTTGTAAACGACTGGAATCTTCAAGAATAAAACTTTCCATTATATAATTTTTGTTTATATAACATATTAACTGTGAATGAGGCAAGGTAGAGGTGTATAAAATCTAGTTTCTTAGCGAAATTGATTGTTTTCTGCTGTAATATCAGAGTAGACTCAATTATATTATTACTGTATACAGCATTTCATTTGGTTGGAATGTATTTATTTAAATTATTCAATTCTCTGAAATACATAATTCGCACGCGTCCCATGTTTGGAAACAGAGACTTGGACTTTATAGAGAAATTCAAACAAAAGATATATTCTTGGATTGCAGAATTGATCAAAAGACGGTTTGTGCAACACTACGCCACAGGATGCCGCAGGCAAATCAGCACTTCCAGATTTGGATTTATTTTAAAATACAGTGGGGCCTTGACTTACGAGTTTAATTCGGTCCGTGACGGAGCTCGTAACTCAAATTACTCGTATGTCAAATCCATTTTCCCCATAGAAATGAATTGAAATGGGATTAATCCGTTCCGGACCTCCAAAAAACACCGCAATATCGATAATTCTGAAGCATATCCTGATGTTATAGAGGTCTTTCCAGAACTCTCTAAGGTTGTGGTTTGTGCTCTCCGTCACCTCAAATCCGCGTCGGAACAAGTGCTTGGTAAAGAGTTTCTTGAAATTAGAAATCAACTGCTGGTCCATGGGCTGCAGGATAGGGGTGATGTTGGGTGGAAGGTAGAGAACCTGCAGCAAATCAGCGTAAATAGCTCGTGCCTCCTCGCAGATTATAGCCTTTGTCACGGTATCTCCGGCGAGCTGCTTCTCCGTCAACCCACCATCAGCAGCTTCTCCATATTTTAACGGAGAGACGTCCGCTATTTATTAATTATTTTAACGCCCTTGGTTAGCGTGATTGCCTGTATTGATTCCTTCAGCTTCAGTATGATGCAGATCGTGGAAGTGCTACGCTCGTACTGCTTCGTCAAGTCGACAACACGCACACCTTGGTCATGTTTTTCCATAATTTCTTTCTTTAATTCAATGAATATCATCTGCTTCTTTGCAAAATAACCGCAAACACAAATGCGAGCACAACACTAATGCTTCCACTGCGAGCTGACCGCTTAAAGTGAACGAGTGAGACACGGGATGATTGGCGGATGTTCATGCGTTCACTGTGACGTTCGCTACGCCAACTAGCGGTGGGGTATCTGAAGCTGGCTCGTAACCCGAATTTTAGCTCGCAACTCAAAGCAAAAAATCGGCAGAAAGACGACTCGTATCTCAAAAAACTCGTTAGTTGGGACACTCGTAAGTCAAGGCCCCACTGTACCACTACGTATTAGAACTTGTGTTCAATATTCTCTAATAAGTTGGGAGCTAATTCGTATTGCCGTAAGATCATTTTACATTTTCAGTTTGTGGTCTTGGGAATTAATGTTTTTTTTTTTAATAAACAAAACTTGTCCATTTTCACTTTAAGACAAAAACTCCTAATAACGGAATGACCTAACAATTGATGCTATATACATATTGTTCCATTTCTCGAATAATGCCTGATTCATAGTTATTGGACTGCAATACCCACGCATTGCACTGAAATATGTAATCTTGGTTAGGATCAAATGAAAACTGACAGATGGGATCACCTTTGTCTACCGATACCAACTCGATGTCGATTGGGAATCACTGTATTATCACGCGAAAACGTTCAATTGATGACTTACACTGGGCACGAAAACATGAATAGTTGGTTTCAATAACGCCGAGGTCGAGTTCACTAACAAATCCTAAGCGATTGTATTCCTAGTTGATTATATTCCACTACCACATTCTCTACCAAAATGAAAAACCTCTCAAGTGTTCGATATCAGGGATGCACTAGTTGTATCCATGTAAACAATTTCGGCAAATAAAAAAAAGATCGCTTAAGACAATAAGCACTGCTGCAATCAATACATTTCTATGTGAAAGTGTTACAATCTCCCCGGAAGGCGCACTCACACACTACTCACATATTTTACTAAACACGTGATGTTAGTCAATATAACATTTGATTTTGTTATTACATGTGTACATACTGGCAAATCTTGTGAAGTTCTCTCTTCGCCGTCCGTATATCAAAGTGGTGTTTAAGATGTGGTTAAGGCATGTGTTTGAAATGGCTATGAATATTTACAAGAGGCATATCAAGAAACAGTAAAAAAAAAAAAGTAAAATATTGGAGGATCCATTTTTAATTTGCAGAAAGAAACGAACAAATTTGATAGGTGTTGGTCAGCTAGGATCGTCGACCAAGATAACTATAGCCTCAGACAACACATGTTAATTAAAGAATTCAAGAAGTGTTTCCATAATGACATCAGGACATCCATTGATGAGCAAACTGTGGACAAGTTACAACATGTTGATCGTACATCAGACGACTATTCCTTGAATCACAAAATTGCATTGTCAGTAAGTCTTCCTCTAGGCAGTTTTATTTTTTGTTACAAAACTATCTATAATACAAGTACTTCCCGCTCTCCATCTGGCACATCTGATAAGAATCATACATCTGATAAGATTGATTGGGAATCAGTATATATTCCAACGTCATGAACATATGCACGACAACCTATTTTCAGCTGCGAAGCATCAGCTCCGTTTGCAAATATCTTTCGGTTTATGCCACTACAACATTCGTGTGTTCATTGGTACTTTCAAGACTACAGTAACTCAATTCTGTCCGGTTGGTCGTCTCAATATCTACTCTAGGAACTTCAAAACGTTCACAACACAGCTTTTCCGATCATCCTTGGAGTACCACGATCATAGCATGTCTTCCCACTGGTATGTACCTTATACTGGCTATCCATTTGATCCAGAATCAAATACAATTCACTGACGGCCCGATCTCACCCATGTGTACACACCAGCAAGATACTTACGTTTTTTTCTTCTGACAATCTTGCACTCGTTATTCCCACTATGCAAACGAAGTCATATTGACAACGTTCTTTTGTATACCAGAGCAAAGCAACGTGTAACGAATTGCCCAATGACATTAGACAGTAATCCCATTCCCGAGTGCTTTTAAAACGCAGCTTTTTTTTCGAATGCAAGAACAAACATTAAAACCTAATATGTTTCCTACCTTAAATATTTTCAGCATGTTTTATGTTTTTTAATTTCAAGGTGTTTTTGTGATCAGATCATTACATATCTTGTTTATGTTAAAGGTGTTGTCTAATGTTGTAAAGCGCTTAGAGCCTTTTAGAGATTGGGCGCTATAGACATATCTCATTATTTTGTATTCAAAACAATACATTTGTTGAACCAAACAAATTCAAGTCTGGCTTTATTATGGTGAAATATGAACCATTAAAGTTAATATCACTTGCTGATTTATTCAAACCTATCCCTATTAAAAATGTTACGGGACACAGGAGTTTATTATAATCATAATAACAGGTGGACTGCTTTGTCTTTGAAGTAATTGTGTATCGGTAACTAATTTCAGCATGTACCAAACAGTTCAGCAGAAACAGTTTCAACGCTGTAGGTCTCTTACTTAAGACTAATACAGGAGCAATCATTTACTGACCATGATGTGTGTGTGCTCATCATGTTCAGAAGAAATTCGTTGAGTAATCTTAGAATACAAACCATAATAAAAACTATAACAAAAATGTTGATTTTTGTTGTTTTTTATGTTACATTTCTTGTCATCAGGGCTACATAATTCACTGTTAATATGATAATAGTAAGATTTGTAATCGTGTTACATTTTTTAATGTGGGACACAGAACAGTTTAACAGTAGAGCTAGCGAACAAAACTATTTCTGAATTCCCAGTATATTCCAATAAAAACCAGATCATACAGCTTTGGGTATGACTGAATAATATCGGAAAGGTTGCTCCGAAGTTTCCAACTTTGCTGAACCGTGACCAATTTGTTGAGATAGAAAACAAACGTTTCGTTGATCTGTAAGAGGTCATGTTCTAAGTTAAAGTGCATACCTTTATGTGGACCTGTTTTATTTGCTCCATTGTTAAGTCAATCCTTTAAATCTGAGCTGTCCAACCTTTTGGACTCCATGGGCCACTAAAAAAATTCTTGAAGCCGAGGTCCGCAGCAGAAAACTTCAAAGCAACTCCTATTAATAATGTATTCGCAATTGTGTACCTGGTTAAGATGATATACTACGAAAGTAGGCCATATAATCCTTTTCTACATAATGCATACAAAAAAAGCAGGTTGAACAGCACTGATTCTAAAGATCTGTTGATGCGAGTGATGTAAGGATTCATAAACTGGTACATGGAAAGTGGTGTAGATCATTCAGTGCGATGTTTTTCTAAAACATTAAAGAATCATCACATATATTATTCAACCGTAATTAAAAAATGTTTGTCTTTTATGTTGGCTTTGTAACGCTGATTGAGTTATTAGTACAGTGCATTCTCTGACTACTATATTTAATGATCACGACCCCTTTATTTTCATTACCGAAACGAACAACAAGCGTCATATATTATTGCGAATGAGCTTGATGTACCAAGAATACAACTGTGACATTAGACACATCAAGGTAAACGATCAGCTGCTCACAAACTCAATTTCACGACAACAACGTTTCTATACTAGTTATTTTGCGTATGTGTTGTGCCATTCGTAATACATATTATTATATAATTTTGATTATTTGTATATTTGTCAGTAATTAAAAGAATTCTATTGCATAAATATTTCTTTTTCAATCTGAAAAGATATGTTATGTGCATCGTTATCGTGTGTTTTACATTTGTCCATTATTATAGATTGCAATGGTAATCTGTAAACCACATATTATATCGCTAACGTTTGTCCATGGTGACAGAATATCCTTTAACATAATGATGATTTGTATCCTTTAACATAATGATGATTTGTATCCTTTAACATAATGATGATTTGTAAACATGTTTGCCTTGATTTAAATTCAGGACCGTGGATGTAACATTGGAAATACTCTGGTCTACCTGATGTGTGCCAGTTTGTTCTCTAAACGTTAGGTACACAAGCCTTACCTTCCTTAGAAATATCATGGAAACTTCCATTAAATGACCTGCCTATGGGGCATTTTGTTGTATCATAAATATGGTTACATTCTGAATATAGCTTTAAGAGTATCCATTTTTATTTTAATATCAGTATTGTGGAATCACATTTAGTTCTGTTGAGACATCATTTGAGGTAAACCATGTATGTACATTTGCATTTTAATTACAAAGTGCTCATTGATAATTGTGACTAAAACACTATTTTGGGATTATTATGACGTCATTCAGTCAATGCGATACATGAAGCGTATATATATATATATATATATATATATATATATATATATATATATATATATATATATATATATATATATATATATGTGTGTGTGTGTGTGTGTGCGTCTGTGTGTGTGCGTGTGTGTGTGCGTTTGCACATTTAAGATTATAACACAACTGGAATTCATTTGGAACGCTCAATACTTTGTGACCTGTGATAAAACGTTTAGGAGTTTTGGAAATGTAAATATACAAAATGTAATTTGCTCTTAAAGTTTATTTAATATCATTGAGAAATAGATTATTTGATGACTTGCACTAAACGTGTTGGTTTTGCATTTTATGTTGATTGGTTTACGATCATATAGTTATTTGAATATGGGATCATGTCAAGCATTGTTCTGCTGAAGAAGAAAAAACCTGGTATCAATCAGAACGATTTACATACTCAAATTGACACTTTGCAGTCAATTAAAATACATATATAATATCAACGAAAGGGTCTACAACCCGTAAACTCAATGAAATATTTGGTATCGATGCAAAAATATATGCTATCCTACGTGATGACATTAAATGAATGAAAACATGTGATCCCAACAAGAGCAAACGACAGCAGAAAGTTCGTACTCTACGGGAAATAATGGCTGGGTTCGATGCTGTGGGAAACTATACAAACATAGAAAAACGAAAATAATGTTATAAAGCTTAAATTTCTATCAGTTCAGTAGTAGCCGGTCTATTTATCATATAAAAATATGCGCATCGTATGAGGATAAAAATTGATAAACTTTATTTCTTCTCAATTAACTCCTCCTGGACTTCCAACTGATGGCATGACAGTTGAGTAAGAATAATATAATAACAACACCATGTTAGAGGTCTGGTCACGAATGTATCCTCAATACACGGAAGTATAATTTAATTTCCGTACCACAAGATGCTGAGAGTAATTGCGGTTTTCCAGATAGAGAAGAACGAGAGAAAGCTAATTTGTTTGCAGTGTGAATACTGAATATACAATTGCCACACAAAGTTACGCCTATGTGCCAAATAATACCCAGGTGTATGTAATTGCTATTATCGATCTGTGTCTACCAAATGTTGCCTTTTAACATTTTGTATTGAAAATTTGTGAATTTCTGAACATTTAATTCGTATGACCAAATTTGGAAAAGACCAATTACACTCTTGACTGGTTTTGTTACATACAAAACTATCAACCTGAATCACGCATAAATAAAAACAACACTTTATATCATATGCAGGTACTATTTAAAAGCATTTATATCTAATTGATTGTATGGTAATTTAATTTTTCCAGTGCTTTCCTTATCAAAGTTCCTTTTATCAAAGGACATATACCTAATTAATGACAATATAAATTTGACAGACTTTCCAAGCTCATCCTATAACAGAAATCTCACGCTCTTAGATGATTCATCGTTCAATTTGTCCGAGGACAATGATGGAGTTTTTTTTAGTGCATGTTTGGTTCAGAAAAGATTAGGCTAAACTTGACTAATTGATTCATTTTATGTTCTCTGGTTCGATTGACACATTACGGCACATTTTGCCAACTGACACCAAAGCTTATTAAACATGTTGAGCATAAACACGGACTCGGAACCATACTACAAAGTTTCAAACTATATAAAAGTATAACAGTGTTTCTGAACTTTAGTTGATTTTGTGCCCTGATATATGGGGTTTCTCTCTGGAGATACTGTCTGGGATTCATCACACCGAGTTACCTCACCTGCCAACTTTGATGTTTCCTCACCACACAGTTAAATCGGCTGTAATACTTGTGGAACGTTTGCTCGCTTTAACCTTGCATCCATTCAACAAATGCTAAACGTAGTGGATGAAATGGAATTAGATAGCAAAGACGACCGGGTTGGGCCGGGAAGGATAATTTTCAATTACGTGAACACTCTACACGAACTGCCCTTGACAGTTTATCACCATGTATTATCAATCCCCATATTAGCCAGCCTATTGAAAGCGTAAACGTTCAAACTGGAAGGTCTAGGCAATAGAGTAGTAGTTTAAGTGAACACACGAGTCATTTTACTGGTCCCTCTCACGTTTTCACGTGAGAGTACTCAGTTCGGTTTCCCGAAAAGTCACTTCAGAGCCTGACCATATGTGAGGGAGACCTCGACCGCCGTTATGTGAGGCTGGTCATAGGCCCTCCGGTGCCACGGGTGTCACAACATAAAGAATCAGGCTAGCAACCGCTGAGGCATTCAACCAGAGACCGTCAATCACTCGACCGGCTAGGCCAATGGGTGTATTCGCTACCGGTTTACTAAGTGTGAATTACAGAGATGTTTCAATATATTGCAGGCCTGTCTTGTTGCGGTAGACAGCTGGAGTGATGCAGAAAAGTTCCTTTCATGTAAATTAAATATTGCAATGTAACTTAAATACAGCAAGATGTTTGAGAATGACAATTCAATCACTATTTTAAATGATTAGTTGTAGTCCCAACTTCAGGGTTTTATGTATTTTCTGCAGCATGAGTAAACTTAAGATCTGCATTTGTAATCATTTCATAAATATGATTAAGTTTGTTTTCCAGACAACTTTAAGGACAGTTCCGAATGGCTGGTATTGTAATTTTATGTGGCATGCACACATTTGCTAAATGTTAGGATAAGGAGTACTTGTCTTGTGTACCAATGTGCGTTTTTGTCACGAGCTATCGCCGTGCATGATTCCCGTACTTCACGAGTACTAAAATCAATTCTCCGCCATACTAACAAAACGTTTCTTGCATTCATACTCTAGTTGTTGAGACTGACAACACTTCGAAAAGTAAAAGTCGTGAAGATGAAGAGAACTTGTCGTTCGAGCATGTGAAAAATCTGAGATTGAATATAATTTGGAAATATTATATCTGTCAAGTGTTTTTTTTTTCTCCGTACCATATAATATCACAATAATCACACAATCGAAAAGCGAGTGTTATTTCATTCCTAAATGTGACACAGCTCAAATCTGCTATCATAACAAATATGTGTATTTTTCGTAAACAATCCAACGCTAAAATAACAAACTGCGTTTCAAAATGAGGCTGATCATTGCGTCAAATGAGCAGCAGTTGAGTCCGGTAGCCCCTTGATCGACAGAGCAGCCCTCTTTAGAAATGCACTGCTCACCTCCCTGGCATGAGGAAGGGGCTCGAAAAGGTACCCTAAACATTGTCTGCTCTACAAAATCATTGGCTGGCGGTTACCCTACACCAGCGATCAAAATACAGTTTCGGATGGCTAGAGGGGGCCTTGTTGAATCTGCAGACGAACAGCACACACATTATTAATCAATAACTGAATCCCTAACTGACATATATTCTAAGCTAGCACCAGTAAGTAACAGTATTCTGCCGTGTACTCAGATTTCATGGCTTTGATGTGGTTTCAAAGTTTATATTACCACAACTTTATAAAGTTTAGTTGAGTGTTGTAGAGCACGTAAATACATTGTAGGCCATATGATGCAGAGACAAGTGCGTAAAGTGCATTTCCTAAGCATTCAACCTGGTAGCCGATCTAACTGATCAGATTGTAGGAATTGAAATCGCACATGTCTGCCCACGATTTCACACTCCTGACAACTAAACCACTGCGACCCTACCATTATATTTAAATGTTGATATTCAATGAATGAAGAGTGTAATTTGAACCATTCTTATATTTATCTTTCACACTTTTACTTGTGGTTACATTTTAAAATTTAATGAGAGACCGAACTCTCTCAGTAATTTTATTTAGCTTTTGATGAAAAGGAAAGCAATTTTTTAAAAATTATTTTAATTACAATGCTTAAATTGAATTTTTTTAAAAACAAAATTATCTTTTTTTCTTTATTAAACCTATAAGTTTATTGTAGATTGCAGTCATGTAACGCGTTTGTGTTCTATATTTTCATACATAGGTAGACGGTTTTCCAAATGGCGGCTGCTTGTAAAGACCATGTTACAATATACAACGCGGATTACTAATGTATCTCGAACCAATTGTTTTTTATTTCAAAGTAGCAATCGAAATCTTACAAATCTTTTAAACATTCCCGAAATTTTTCGTTACTGGTGTTAATGATTGTCACGCTTTAAAATGTATACTATTTAAAGGTATTTGTAATTGAGACCAAATTCAGTTTATATCCCAAAATGAGTCTTATTCGAACCGTCTGATCTAACTTAATGCAACCAGTAAAAATTTACATGTATTTCCTTACAAATTACTTACATTGCCTTCGCTATCGTTTTCTCGGTCAGTGGGCCTCTATAGTATTTCAGTCAGTTAAACATTGTAAAAGCCAACATAGCATGAATTGAAGGTTTTGTATGGATTATAAATACATTTGCAACACATGCGATAGGTGATGATTTACACAGCTATTGTCAGTCCAAGGTAGTATTCGTTGTATACACAACACACACGACCGCGTGTTGATTGACACAGCTATTGTCTGTCTGAGTTATCGCCCTTTGGTTGTAGCCATGGTTAATCATGTACTTCTAGTTGAATACTTTGAAACACCTGCAGTTTTGATTCAGCATTGATGGTCGCTTATATAAGGTATGTATTTTAGAATTTTGAGAAATATATTAATAATCACACTAACCGTTTTAGCAACTAAAAATCCAATATAATGACAATTAACAATACTGATGAAGTTGTCGATGATTGTAGTGATGAAATGTTTAGTACTATAAAATGTACAAATACTAATAATACTAATATTAATAATAATAACGAGAATGATGCTGTTGAGATAAAAAGAACAAAGACGACGATGTCGACAACGATAACTGGAATACTAATGCAGCATAAGTTTTGTTGCATTTATTAGGAATTGATTTTTTAGTAAAATTAATAAGATTGCTATTTTCTTTAAATTGTATTAAACGTAAATCACTAGCTATACGAATGTACATTATTGTGTGGAATTAGGTTGTAAAGCAAAAAATTCTTACTGAGTCAGTCAGCTCCTAAGTCTTATCAGTGAAACATATATTCTGTAAAACCAGGCATTGGCAAAGTCTAATTAGGTTAATAAAAAAGTAGAACGAACTTCCGTGCTGACGTAAATACAGAATGGTTCTTATCTAATGATGGACAGTCGTCGCTACAAAATGGTTCTTATCTAATGATGGACAGACATCGTTGCTGGCTCAGTATGTTAAAACATGTTGCTGGTTTAGAATATTAAGAAATTATCATATTTAGACCTAACTAATGCCAAACGAATATAGATAAACTACAAATTTGAGTTCTACCTTATGTTAAATGACGTAAATTAAGCCGGTTTTGACCAGGAGAAACTGATTCTTACCTGAAAAGAGCGGACATATTTCCTCTCCGATACCTTAAACCTGACACAAGATGCGTATAAATAGACCGCGCATTAAAGGGTCAAGTCAATTCTATATCGACGAGGAAATAGACTTTTGTCTTCTCATTTCAGGTAAAACAATTGTATATGTCGTAACTTCTTTAGGAATAAGTACTTTTAATGTTTGAGGTTTTGGTGGTAACATTGTTATGTTCTAAAGGATTCATATTTAATTATATTTATGTAATTTTTATTGTAAAGATTGAATTCGCTACCAACTTCATGTTTCGATTTAATGATTGAAATAAAGTATTCTTTAAGCAACAAAGAGTAATATCTAGCAACATATTTTAAATCTATATTCTATTTTAAAATAAGTAAAATGCATTTTTTTAAATTATTTGTTACATTAATTATAATTATTACATTTTATACCTTTGGCTATCTTGAAATTGATCGAGAATTAACCATTTGTATAATATTCTAAAATGCAGAAGTTATACGAATAAATGAAGTTGGAAAGCTTGAAAAAGGAAAATATAATATGTATTGCATGAATTTTTATTATAAAGTTTTTAGATGTGTTTTTAGAATGTAGTCAATATATGTGTGTTGATTAATTAAATAAAGTCAGTTCTATATCGACGAGGAAATAGACTTTTGTCTTCTCATTTCAGATGTAGCTGTCTTATCATCGCGGCGGTAGCTCTTTTAAGAGAGCCTGAACACTCTCTCTCTCTCTCTCTCTCTCTCTCTCTCTCTCTCTCTCTCTCTCTCTCTCTCTCACCATGGATATTGACGCTCCCTAACATATGAGTAATTCCTTCTCATTGCAAGAAATGAGAAGAAGGTTATGACAAGCTAGTCACAACATACATAACAGAAAATTGTCATAACACATTCATTGCCTCTTTCGTTCGTGCCATTTTTCACATTCAGGAAATGCTATGTTATCAGTACCAGTGGATCCTTTGACCACTGACACATTTCTATTATGCAAAGCAAAATAATTTTAAAAGCATCTTCAAATTGTGATCTGTAGATAAAATTCATTTTGTTGTCACTTCATAACACTGACCTGAACAAAAAAGTGGAATTATTTCGAAGTTCTCTGTGTGTTCGGTGTCGGAGGTCTATAACGAACTTAGTCTATATAAATGTGCGTGTTGAGGGCTGATATCGGAAGGTCTCTAAGATTTATGTAACCGTGTGCATGTTGGGGCTGATATCAGAAGGTTTCGAATATTTATGTAACAGTTTGCGTGTGAAGGGTTGATATCGTAAGGTTTCTTAGATTTATGCAACTGTTTTCATGTTGTGGCTGATATCGAAAGGTTTCTAAGATGTATATAACCGACTGCGTGTTGAGGGTTGATATCGGAAGGTTTCTTAGATTTATGTAACCGTTTTCATATTGGGGGTTGATATCGGAAGGTTTCTAAGATTTATGTAACCGTTTCTATCGGTACGCTATGAGTTTCAGGCCACGACGTCATACGTATACATGAGAAAAAAAAATGAATTGCAATTAATTATATCTGTTAGGAGGCGAGCCTAGATAATGTTATTCACTTTTAAATGTTATACAATGTATGGACTGGTAGTTTCTAAAACAGAACGAAATGTCAAGTTCAAGCATTTCGAGCTAGTTTTCAAACAGTTCCGTTGAATGTACAAGTGAACACCTGCAAATGTGTACTGACATCACATTGGTCACATGTTCAAATCATAGTCATCCTTAGGGAATCATCAACGTTAACAATATGTAAATTAATAATGTCAGCATTTTGCAATTCTTGGTGAAGTACTGGAACTAAAATAAAAACAAAAATATATGTTCCATGTCAGTTCCTATCAAATAATTTGGCCTATTAATACTTATTATATTATATTATATATTATATATATATATATATATATATATATATATATATATATATATATATATATTTATTGCTATCAGACCAAAATATTTAATGAAATAACCAAATAGGCAGGTCAAACATAAGACAATAGAAAAAGACGATGCATTTAGTAGGAGATGCCTTTGGTAATATTAAGTGCACTGTAAGCGTATGTCTAGGTGGGTGAAGTAGGATGGTTGTAAATGAAAGTTATCAAAACTTCCCACGCCATAAGAAAGGACAGTTCTCTAATGTCTCTATTTTATATTTTGTGGATGCTCATCATGGTTACAATTTAGCAAAACTATAGTATATATGGAAAGTTGTCGCACATATTGAACTTGGAGTTCTCATAATATGTCACTAATCTAAAACATAATATACAAGTCATACTTAGGTAACAGAAGAGAGGGCCAAATCACCAACTTCTAGAAGGTTCATTGTTTAAGGCTAAAGCTTCTTACGGAAATTAATCAATAAGGTCAATAACGCCAAACCGACGCATCTAATGAACTGAAAGTTTTTCTAATTGGGTTAGTTAATGTATGTCCCTGGTACTTGCAACAAGCGTATGTGGTTTATGGAGTGTCCTAGGCGGGGGTAACACCTGTGGATCGCTAAACAGTCGTACTCCTTCAGAGGTAGCTCGGCCACATTTGGTCCCCACTTGGCACTCAGCTCTCACTTGTGGTTCGAAGAAGCTGTGATGGCAGGCTAAGCCCGGCTGAAGGTAGCCGACGGGTCTTAAAATCTCGGTGAGTTAGGCTTTGTCTATATAGCAAGTGAAGACTGGATTCGGCAGCCTGCGCGGAGGAACCACGTGATGGTCAACGGGCAGAAAGGCAGGTTTTGATAAAAAACTTTAATAATAATTTAGAAATATATTAATAACAAATATAGAGAAGAACGTCAGGTAGAACATATCATTATTGATATCTTTACAGAACTCTCCTGTCTTTTTCCGCTCTCTGTCGATCATGAAAAGAACAATTCGACAATCAAATTATATGGGAACTCTTCCCAAGAAAATTTATAAAGATTTTTAAAAAAAATACAAGAAATAAATAAATAAATAACTATCTATTTGTTTCCTTTCTTTCAATGGAATGAATAACTTCCAAAATATACTATCCTACTCATTTTATATTGGAATTTCAAGTATACAATCCCATCTATTTCATTTTGTAACTAGCAAATTAAATTATAACTATACTTTCATATTGGTTTTCTTCTTAAGCAGACAGGGCGGGAGAAGGGAGGTCAAAAATGACACTGGAAACAAGCCACAACTCCCTTTCTGCTAAAACAATGTACCGGCGGCGTGACTCTGGATGGAATGTCAAAAATTACACCGGAAGGGATCCCTCTTTGAGACCCCTTCGCCTACAACCTAAGTCATATTCTAAAATTCCACACAAATTAAATACAATATATTTTTACAATATATTTCTAATTCGGCTTTACATAAAGTCGAAGAAAAGGAAATAACATGATATAACAAATCCGAAACAACAAACGGACAAAAAGAGTAAAAAATCTACAGAGAACCAACACAAATTATGCCATGGCATATCATAAATAATTCAAATAATATATGCCATGGTATTTATTGAACCAGACTAACAACCACAGAAAATTTGACATAAATACTACATACTAAGGTATGAACAATTAAAACTTAAAGCCCTGCCCATTCTAATATCAGTACTAAACTGAAATAAGCCCTACCTACATATACTTCATACACAGCAAACTAAAACACACACTCTTGGGGAAATAGGTTTTGAAACCATTACATTTAATCTACGCCATATATAAAAACAATCAAAATATACTAAATTTATATATTATAAAATAAAATAAAAATTAACCAAAAAAAACCCAAAAATTAAAAAAGTGCATGTGTATGTATACATACGTATATGTACATACTTGTGAAAGAGAGTAAACCTTGTCTTTTGACTTTGGCAAGTCAAACTAAAATACCAATTAATCTCAAAAATGGGAAGGAGATAGGGCCTTGGTAATAAATTTACCATAGGGATTCTAGTACAACCCTATCAAAAGCGAACATGTCAGAAATCAGGCCCACTGTCAGCACGGACAAGGGGAACAGAGCATGATGAGGTTTAGCTTCATGGGTTAATACAACTCAAAAATTTGATAGATAAAGAAAAAAAATTAACCATGTCAAAATTTTTACGCATTATTGTTTTTACAAATAAATAATACCTACAGATTCTTTTGGGTGGACAAGTAACACCTACACCATACATAATTAGATATAAACAGGGTGTCACCTCTAAGTCCTAACCAGCTATATATGCTGGGACGGGGCTAAGAAGTGTCAACGCAAAGGCATTTCCCAGCAAAGCGTAGTATAGTGCTACGAGTTTAACGAGACACGTAGGACGGCATGGCCATCTACTGCATTCAACTCCGTTTCCGGCCATCTCGACGTCATCATGCGGCTGAACTCAGCTGGTTTTGGGTGAGAAAGTGAGGTCGAGGAACTGCACAACTCTTTTTTTACGCTAAGCAACGTCACAGCGCAAGTCATTCGTGTCATCCACCAATCCCATAGCATCTACTAAAGTCATGTGGCTACAGGCAGGCGACGAAGCGGCAGGTGTGGGTACACTGGCAGCCATTGCTGCATACCTGCACAAAGGCGACTCAGGCCATTAGTGTCGTTCACCACTGACACCGAGAAGCAGTGGAGTCCGGTAACCCCTTGAGCGATTGAGCAGTCCTCTTTAGAGATGCACCACTCACCTCCCTTGCACGAGGAAGGGGCTAGAAAAGGTGCTCTAACACTCTCTAGTCAGCATACCTCAGCTGGCGGTTACCCTACTGCAGCGGTCAAAATAAAGTTTCGAATAAGCAGGAAATGGTCACGCTGAATCGACTGACGAAGAACACACACATTATTAACCACTAAGTGAATCCCTAATTGAAATGCATTCTGGCGTGTGCTTATATTTCCTGGTTTTGATGTGGTTTCAAAGTTTATATTACCACAACTTTTTAAGGTTTAGTTGAGTGTTGTAGAGCACAGAAACACATTTTAGGCCATATGATGAAGTGCGTAAAGTGCATTGCCTAAGCATTCAACCTGGTAGCCATCTGGCTGATCAGATTGTAGGAATTGAAATCGCACGAATGTCCACGATTACACACTCCTGACAACTAAACCACTGCGACCCTCCCACTATATTTAAATGTTGATATTTAATGAAAGAAGACTGAAATTTGAACTATTTTCTTATTTATCTTTCACACTTAAATTGTGGTTACTTTTAAAATTTAATCAGACCGAACTGTCTCAGTTTTTTAATTAGCTTTTGATGAAAATGAAAGCAAATTGTTTTTATTATTGCAATTACATAGCTTAAAATGAATTTTTTTTATTTAAAAATAAATTGCCCCTTTTTCTTGAAGTTTATTGTAGCTTGCAGTCATGTGACTCGTTTGGGTCATATATTTTCATACATAGGTAGACTGTTTTCCAAACGGCGGCTACTTGTAAAGACCCATGTTACAATATACAACGCGGATTACTAATGTATCTCGAACCAATTGTTTTTTCGTCCATAGTAGCAATCGAAATCTTAAAAACCTTTTAAACATTCCCGAATTTTTCCTTACTGAAGTTAATGATTGTTAGTCTTTAGAACGTATACTATTTAAAAGTATTTATAATTGAGACCAAATTCAGTTTATTTTCCAGAATGAGTCTTATTCGAACCGTCGGATCTAACTTAATACAACCAGTAAAAATTTACATATATTTCCTTGCAAATTACTTTTTATCTACAAAACGTTGCCTTCACTATCGTTATCTCGATCAATTGGCCACTAGAGCATTTCAGTCATTTTAACATTGTAAAGGCTAATATGGCATGAATTGAAGGTTTTGTATGGATTATAAACGTATGTGCCACACATACGATAGGGTTTGATTTGCACAGCTACTGGCATTCCAATGTAGTATCCGTTGTATACACAACACACACGATCGCGTGTTGACTGACACAGCTATATTCTGTCTGAGTTATTGCCCTTTGGTTGTAGCCATGGTTAATTATGCACTTTTAGTTGGATACTTTAAAACACCTGCAGTTTTGGTTCAGCATTGATGGACGCTAGTATATATATTAAGAAATATATTAATAATCACACTAACCGTTGTAGCAAATAAAAATCCAATATAATGACATTTATTACAATACTGATGAAGTTGCCAATGATCATAGTGATGAAATGTTTAGTACTATAAAATGTACAAATAATACTACTACTAATATTAATAATAATAATGACAATGATGCTGTTGAGATTAAAAGAACAAAGACGACGATGTCAACAACGATAACTGGTATACTTATGCAAAATACGTTTTTGTTGCATTCATTGCCTCTTTTGTTCGTGCCATTTTTACACATTCAGGAAATGCTATGTTATCAGTACCAATGGATCCTTCGATCAGTGACACATTTCTATTACGCAAAACAAAATAATTTTAAAAGCATCTTCGAATTTTGATCTGTACAAACAAATTCAATTTGTTGTCACTTTATAACACTCACCTGACCAAAGAAGTGGAATTATTTCGAAGTTCTACGCCCCAGCAACGAACATAGTCTATTTAAATGTGCGTGCAGGGGGTAGCAGCATAGAGGGTGAATCAGACAACTTTTACAAGCGTCAATTTAGCAAACTGAGGCTTCTCGAAATTGTTTATATAGGCCTCAATTTAGCAAACTGAGGCTTCCTTGAAAAATACTTAATTAAATTTTTCAGTAAAATTTAGCAAAATTATGAAAATTTTCAGTAAAAAAAAGGACGCCATTGTCGTTGGCGTTCACCTACTCTACTGCTATACGCTAACTGTTTTTTTCACGATGAAAATCATTTATGATTGAAAGTCCTAGGATGAAAATCCTTTGTTGAAATTCGAAGAATTTTCACGATTTCACAAACAAACTAATTTGCAAAACCTCACCTTGTAGATCAATTAGATTTCCTGACTGGTCAGTGAGTTTGAAATTAATTCTCGTTAAAGAATTATTATGACATCGCATAAAGACTGGATTAGTTGGGTCTTCAATAATTAGAAATCCTGGAGGGGCCGTTGGTGCAAATGAATATAGAATATATCCCTGCTGAGCTTGATTTGATTGCTCGAGATTTATTTGATAACTTCCTTCGATAACGTCACACACTAAATTTAGAGCAATCACCGAGGATATATCTACATTTTGAGGAGCGATATGTCTACCGCCGCCATCTGGGTCGTTGTTATGTTTGAGGATTGTTATTTGTTGTTGTGGTGTTTTTTTCCATGTGTCGTGGATTTTCTTAAACCCGATATCGATGGCATCACTGAGAGATTTTTTTAATTCGTCGGGTTTATACCCGGGAATTTTAGATGTTTGAATATCCTCTATGCGGATTCTGTATGCTTCCGCAAATATCCTTTTATGGTCGTCGTTCATTAATACTTCTTGAATAATTTGTGCATGAAATGTTTCCATATCGTTGATGATTTTGTTACCTGTTTGTACTACACTAATAAATTCATCTTGGGTGAGAGAGCCGGATTTAAGAGATATTAACAATAATGAAAAATCATTATTCATCGCTGTTAATTTTTCTTCGATTAAACCAACGTGAATAAAGTAATTATAGTTGTCATATCCCATAAACTTGTTGAGAGAATAATCTTGATAATTTTTCAATGGATTTTCGGGTTTTATCCTGTCGGTGATATAATCGGTCTTTACGGGTTCATCTGGTATAACAATTTCTCGTCTAGGTGGTAATTCGGGCCATCCTAACACTGATCTTATAGAACTCTGATAAATATCAAAGACATATCCGGGTGATTTGATCTCAATCGCAGATGATAACGTCGGCTCGTGAACCGTTATAGCGATTTTTGATTCTTTTCCAGTGATAGATTTTATTCTTCGTTGTAATTCGTTATTGATTTGTTCGATTTGATATGACCCCGTTGGCAACGAGACAACGTTCCAGTCTGGGGTTCCGTCTTCACGATTTTTCCACGCGAACACCAAGGAATTATTTGGTTGTTGACCACCAAATGCTACCGATCTGATATTGGGCCAGCTATGATACACTCGTAGTTTTGCTAGCGCGATCTCGCTCACTGGAACGGGGATCGGGAAATTCACACTGAATTCAGGACGCGTTGAGGTTATTGATATCATACTTGTTTTCACCGGTGTTGTATTTTCTACTATTTGTTGAAGCAGTTCTTGTGATGTCATTGTTATTATTATTATTCCGCTCTAATTTCAGCATTGTTGATTTATATAATTGAGCCATCGCTGAGAATTCGCTATCTGATATTGTTGTGTCATCGAGTGACGATGATATCAACGAGGACAATTGCGAGTATGCGGTAGATGCAACGTGAAATTTAATTACATAATCGTGTAGTTTACTCTGGCTACACGATGATAGTTTTTTTGTGATCCCGGTTAATATACCGCGCGATTGTAGCCACCGCAGAAATAGCGATTGGAACTACGACCGGAGCAATCATTGTAACCGAAGATAGTATTATTCCAGCAGCGGTGATTACTCCCGACACCGAATACACGGTGATATCAACCGCGGTTATTCTTCGTTGATATTTTTTTATTTTTATTTGATACTCCTCACAGCGCGAGCTGAGTTTAGTTTGAAATTCTCTGACCTGATCATAGCGATATTGATGCACTGAAGGGATTGTCATTTTATTTTAAAAACGCTAGCGTTTTCAATTGTGATTTCCTTTTCAGTTAAATTGTTTACTTAAATCCAATACGAATTCTACGTACCACGTTACTGAAACCCTGGCTAGATTTCTATCTGTGGTCGTTATCGTGAATTGTTCAGATACATCCTTGTCGATGAATGTTGATATCGTATTATTGACTCTGGATGAACTACTTGATGATATATTGAATTGAGTCGGTGATACTATTGTTAATCGATAAATTCCACTGACGGCTGCGATTACGTTTAAAATGTTGTTTGTGGGAGTCCACGCAAATGATCCGTATTGAATTGTGTATACTACGTTGAAAGTTTTCTCATGAGGAGTTTTTGTTTTTTCAACTACGTCCATTATCCTTATTACATTCTCTCCGATGTTTTCATTAGACGTTTTAAGATCATCGATGGCTTTTTTAATATCAGGAAGGGTTATTTCAATTTTATCAAATGGGGTTCCAATAAACTTATCAATGATGTTTTTACGAAACGTTGAAAACTGTTTCACGTGTTTTTCATATTCGGATTGAAGAGTTGCTAGTTCCAATATAGAATCTTTTATCGAGGTGAGTTTTGGTGTGGTCACTGGTGGATTTCCAAAACATTCTAGCACGGGTTTATCAATTTTGTCCACGTTGGATTTTTGTAATTCAGTGAATTGATCAAATTTAGTTATATGATCGTCATACTTATCATTGAGCGATTTACATGAATTCACCGTGTTATCGAATGTTGCTAATTTATCTGTGATCGTTGAAGCAAGTACACCTGGTTTGAGTTTACCCTGATCGGAAAATAACGCGATAGTATTCTCTGCTGCGTCTCGTAGTTTAACTAAAATATCATCGAGGGAGATATTACTAGTTTTCAATTTACCCTGACGATCTTGAAATACAACTATTTCACCAGGATCAACACTTGCTAGGTTTAACGTTTCGGCTATTTCATCTTCGATTAGTTTTTTAACATCCTTGATTTCAACTCCATCAGTATCCGGTTTCTTCAACGTCGATAAAGGTCGTCCCCAAATATCAATCATTGTTATCATAGAAATCTTTTCTCTGTTTAAAATCTAAAAGATTTTCAATCCAAGGGATTTCATCAAAGATTTTCAATCCAACGACTGCTAGTATACTCATTCACTACTACATGAGGTGGTTTTGATTGTAAATTTATCCTTGATTCCTCAATCAAAGATTCCCGTGAAATAGCATCAAGTACGTTTAATACTTCATTGCCACATATGGGTGGGTCGAGCATTGTTTGTGTTGGTAACGTGGAATACCAACGGGGTATTTTTAAGTTATTTACATAGCGGTTAAATTCCTTCAGGGGCCCTACCCCATATGAGTCAAAATAAATGATCCCACGTGGATCAATCGCGTATGCAACCCAGTGTGTTCCAGGTCCTGAGCTGTTATCTAGATTAATAATACCGGTTTCAACATCATTTGGTTGTGCCGGTAACTGATCTTTCATAAAAACACCTTTGAAGTTTTTAATCGCGAGTTATTTAGCTGCATCAATTAAATCAAAGTTGGACATAGGTGTGAAATCCGAATGATTTCCAATCGGAAATTTCTGAGTTAGTAAACTGGTCCTAGTCTCAGGCCCTTTCCGCTGTACCATGAATACGGGGTTCCTGGTAGTCTTAGACCCTTTCCTTTTTTTTACCAGATCCACGGACGCATCCGCCTGTTGCTTTCTTTAGTGCCATTCCTGCCGCGGTACCAACGGCTCCTAACGCTGCCGCTTTAGCTACCGCTGGGGCCGCTGCGGCAATCAACCCTGGAATCAACCCTAACAGCGGGAATATACCACCAGTCTTTTCCATGTTTTTAATCGCGCTCGCAGAAAGAGTAACCTGAACTCCTTTTTTTTTCTTTAAACGCTTTATTACAATGATTAACCTGAGTTTTCGTCAGCGACAGTTTATTCGCCCCGCCATTCATTTGATTAGGTTTCAGTGTTATTGTGGTTCCACATTGCTTAGCTGATTTGGATTGTAATTTTTTTAACTGACCAGGGGTCAACGTGACATTAATATTATTATACGACATTATACAAAACAGATTGATTCTAAATCGCAGAGAGAGAGATGGAAAATCAATTACGAAGTAATCAATTACATGTTTGGCAAAATCCGAAGGATTTTCAATCAAAGATTTTCTAAGCAATTTCCAATCAAAGATTTTCCACTGGTGCATCAATAAGTCTCATTCGTCCACCAACACCTTCGAGTAGCATTGATTTATCACTGAGAATGACAGCAACCGCTCTATAATTAGCAATACCACCAGGACGGGTTACACGAGCTCGGAAGTGTATCTCAACGACGGACTGTCTCATCAAGTCAAGATGTTCTAGCGAAAAGTAATAAATCGGATACAGACTTTTAAAATCCAACTGTGATATTTGTAGACCAGTATCAACATTTTGATCGCGTCCCATATACGACAACAGGTTATGATAAACTCGTGCAACATGATTTTCTGTGTAATTTAGTTGTATATCCTCTGATGGTTCTTGTTGTCCGTTTATTCTCAGCGAGACTTCATTACACCCAATTTGATCAAATATCATATGGGAACGTTCTTGATCGTTTAATCGCGCAGTATTCTGTAGCGCAACAAATATGTGACGTGGAGCTGAAATACCCTGTTTTGATGCTAGATGCCATGTAAGTGTACCATCAATATTATAATCCATGGTATCTGTGGACGTTGTCAACCAACTCAACAATGTCTCCCCCCCCCCCCCGATCCATAAATGATAGTAACCGTGGTTCTGTTGACAACGACGGAGTCAACACTGGCATCCACAGTGTTAGTTTTGATAAAACGACCTTACCGGCGGGAGCGCCAGCACCGCGCCAGATTGCATTATCATCAGTACCTTTTCTCACTAATGCTACCGTATGCTTTGCTCCATAGATAACTTTTCTGACGTTTCTACAAAATCCAAATATGTGATGCAACGGAATCGCACATGAAAACCGTCGATGCTGTCCCTGTAACGTTGATACTCGTGTTGCAAATCCTAGGTTGTAACCGGGAATATTATTTATGACATCAAATTCAGCAGCTGGTCTTGTATGTGGTGCTGGATCAAGTGCTGTATCTCGTGTTGCTTTTACTCTAGAATACTGGATGTGCTCAGCGTTATCAGTAATATCCTTTGCGAACATCATAGACGGACCCTCTGATCTAGTATAGTCATCAGAATATCTCGCTAACCCGATTATTCCGGTAGCAATATCAACCTCGCGTTCAATAGATTCAATTTCTCTTCCATCAATGAGATATCTTGCACTTTCAAATAACGCCATGATGCCATTGTTAACAAAACCAACTCGGATAGTTGGGTCATTTGCATATGGTGTATCATCATGCTGTAAACGTTCACCTTCGACTTCAATAAAGGCTTCAGCGGGTAAAAAGTATTTACTGGTATCATGAACTTGAAGTTCGATTCTCCCCCGAAGATCAGGTTGCACTGCGTGATAGGCAAAAAATTGATAATCACGTACAGAATCATCTTTAAGTACTGGGGGCGTCCATGTCAAATGCACTATCAGGGTTCTGTTTAAACATTTTTTATTATATATCCGCTGGTCTAAATTGGAGGCGAAATAGTGAAAATTCTTTGAAATTCAACAAAGATTTTCAATGAAAAATTCTTCGAATTTCAACAATGATTTTCACCGACTTCTTTGACGTTTGTTTAAGCCACTTCCCGCTATCATATTTGCTGTATATTATCCTGGGCGTTAGTGTATGACGGAGTCATCAACGATGATGAAATCAACGACTGCAGTTTTTCATCTAATGCGTTATTTATTATTTTACTAACACTTGCAGGCATAACCGCAGTAGATGGTAACGGCAATGGTTTCTTTGAAAATCTGGAAGATTTTCCCCGTCGAACTAGCGCTGTTATTTTATCCTTCGCGGCTGAAAACGCCTTCCCGGCAAGATCACCAACAGCGCTAATACCCTTATCCCTGATAACATCAATGGCTTTCATTGATAGTTGTTTTGCTAGCGGCGCTACTTTTGGAGCCATTCTTGAAAATAATCCCATTATAGTATTACCGAGACCATCTCCATAGTATGCTCGGTATTTTGGCGATCGTGAGTTTATCACGTAGACGTTAGTTGGTTTATCATGGTTGTAGTGTATGATCATTCTCTATTCAATTGCTATTTATCTAATCGCGATGACATTAGTCACTATGGTGACCATCAACGTGTTCCACTAACTCTTCAATAAAATCTCGATATGTTGCAATATCCATGATACCACCTTGAAATAACCTCCTACAGATATCAGCAGCTTCATTGATTATTTCTGGTGAGTTATTCCCGGCTCGTTTTCCTCCAATGAGAACTTCTAATCGTGTTATATCACCGAGAATATTGCCAGGACATGAAATTGCAGGCAATTTCGCTGATATCCCACTCCCAAACGTCTCCAAGGGGGAAGATTCCTCATCTTCGTCACCAATTGCACCTTGTGTATCTATTTTTGGATTGGGTTTTGATTTTTTAGGTGAGAAGGATATTTTCTTCGAAGATTGTTTCCGCCGCTGTAACTTTTGTGGTTTTTGTTGTTGTCGCAGTTCTTCATATTTATTGTATACGTCACCCACTATTTTCATGTATTCAATGTATGATGTATCTTCTTTTGGTTTAATTTGACTTTTTTTAGTTTTAATTTTGTAAATCACATCGGCCCAATGTTGTATATTTTTAATATATCCATGTTGCTCTGGTTTCAACATTTTTTTTCTGTTTTCATAATTTGTAACAACAAACACAGGAATATCTGCTGGTTTAGTACTATCAATTGTTGCTATCACATCCTCGTTAAATCTCTCCCGTAAACCCTCTACTCTTCTTTTTTATTCAAGTGGCGAAAATTCTTCAGGGAAATCTCTTCGAGATTCATCACTAACATCAATACCACTTTGTCGTTGTATTTCCATCTGAGTTGCTATATCACCTGAAAGTTTTTGTACAGCCTGTTTTGTTTGTCCAGTTTCGATTGCTATTTTTTCAAGTTCACCAAGAAGAGGTCTCTCTACTCGTTTCCCTTCCTCAGGGACATCTCCGTATATAGCTCGTTTAGTAGCTGTTTTCACATCTGTAGTTGCAGCAACAATCGGCTTAAACAGTTCCTGTGTATCAGTAGAAAATCAGTCTGAAGTAATTGTCGCTGTTGAAGTTTTTCGCGTATACGATCACGAAGTGGTAGTAGTTTATTAATATCGCTCAGCCGCTCTTTTGCGTTCCGTGTGGCCAATGATTGTCCTACCATTATTGAAAGAGTATCACTATTGTCAAATTGTTTGCAATGAAATCCAAAGGTGAAATTGCACAGCAATTTCCAATCAAAGATTTTCATTGCAATTGGAATTGCTTTGCAATTCACCAAGTAAAAAAATTACTACGTTGAAAATTACTATGAATTTTCCATTTACAACACCGTGTGAACTGTGTCATTGTCGTGTTTTGTTTGACTCAACTCACATTCATCGTTACCTGTGTACACGGAAGTTATATACAACAAGGAGGCTCTCTACGCGTGGGACTCAGCCTGATCGATTAGAGTTTTTATCTGTCTCACCTTACAATTAATAAGTTTCCTTTGTTCATACTCTGCACTTAATTGCTTCCTAACATTTTCTACTATCTTACATAATGGTACAAACACATTAACGTCTTCGGTATTAACTAAACTTTCACGGATAAGTTTTTGTATGCGCTTAATTAAATAATATTTCTTAGCGAATACATATTTTCCATTATTTTGTGCAAATTCTATATCCTCGAAATCGGTCATTATTTGATCACAATCTAACCCTAAACATAGTTTTATATTTTGATCTTCAAGCTTGTTAATTTCAACAATAATACATTTGAGATTTTCAGAATTCATATATATGAAAAAGTATATTTGTTTAATTGATGAGTTGGAAATCCACAAAATGAATTCTGGACCCGCTAAGGTGTTGGTCATCTTAGCATGTCCAGAAGCTTAATGCGATTATAAGTGATTATGGTTATATACAATGGATGACGACGGCACATCAACCCCAATGATCTAGTGTGGTTGGCGGTTGTAATACACATAGGACGGCACATCAACCCCATGATCTAGTGTGGTAGGCGATTGTATACACATAGGACGGCACATCAACCCCATGATCTAGTGTGTAGGCGCTTGTAATACACATAGGACGGCACATCAACCCCATGATCTAGTGTGTAGGCCATTGTAATACACATAGGACGGTACAACAATAGATCATATTATGGTATTTGCAATGACAATGGTTATATAAAAATGCAATGGTGATTATGGTTATATACAGATGCAATGACAATGGTATAATACAATGAATTGATTCAATGACAATGGTTATATACAAATGTGCAATGAATGACGGCGGTACAACAAATAGATAATGACGACGGCACAACAATAGACTATAATGTACAATGAATTGATTCAATGACAATGGATGACGGTGGTGGGTCTACATTCATACGTGATCATTACAACCTATATAAAACCTAGGTTGTATGAATACCAAAAGATATCCATACACCCGGAAGTGTATGGGCTGTAATGATCACATGTATGATTTTCGAACACTTAAAACCCCCAATAGTATAAGACGATTTTATGGTATATAAGCCGCTGTTAGAGACTAACAGCACAGCGCGGTGTGGTGATTTTATTCCTTGTTGTGTTTAATAATGATCACTGACAACGTTGAAGTAACACATAATACTTGAAAAACACACTAAAAAAAAGAATTAAATACGACGTGTATATAAAACAGTTCTGTTAGTGATCTACAAAAAGACATGATCACATGTATGATTTTCGAACACTTAAAACCCCCAATAGTATAAGACGATTTTATGGTATATAAGCCGCTGTTAGAGACTAACAGCACAGCGCGGTGTGGTGATTAAATACGACGTGTATATAAAACAGTTCTGTTAGTGATCTACAAAAAGACATGATCACATGTATGATTTTCGAACACTTAAAACCCCCAATAGTATAAGACGATTTTATGGTATATAAGCCGCTGTTAGAGACTAACAGCACAGCGCGGTGTGGTGATTTTATTCCTTGTTGTGTTTAATAATGATCACTGACAACGTTGAAGTAACACATAATACTTGAAAAACACACTAAAAAAAAGAATTAAATACGACGTGTATATAAAACAGTTCTGTTAGTGATCTACAAAAAGACAAAATTGATTATGTGTTGTTCAGATTCATGATAGCAAAACCAACCAATCAAAAACTACCTCCGCGTTCACCAACGGTAACTCTGTCATTGGTGATTTGTCGCACGCGTTATACCTAAGGGAGTTATTTCCCTTGAACAATGCAAGTTTACGTACTTATACATAAACAAATTGAATACTATTATTGAAGCGTTTTGAAGAAGCAGTCTTGGTTATATTCTCTGCAACAAATCGTACCGAGGTCGGACAAATATCGAAATACCTACCGGCTTCTGACATTGATTAAAATACTATCTCCGTGTTATTTTCAGTATTAAACGATCTTACGGGTCTAGCATTTTTCGAGTATTTTCCAGTTCCTCCTCGTTTTGTGTTTTCACGTTGTGAAATAGCTTGTAAATTCGATAAAGAATTATTAGTCTTAATGCGATCAATGTGATCAATAACAAACCCATCCTTGATCAATCCGTTAAATACTTCATAGACGAAACGATGATTGAGATATATTTTTCCTCCAGTATTAAACACCAAATACCCCATACCATTATCCCCCCAACAGATTTCTTGAGTCTACAGTGTCTAACAACACCATCACGAGAGGCTTCGTAGTTGGTGATCACTGGATGTCTTTGAAATTCTTGGTTCATTTATATACATAATATTTTATTTGTCTAAATCATTATTTGGTTGAGATATATTATTTGAAAATCTTTCTATGTAGTCCTGAGCAGTTTTTATGATTTTGCCGTTGGCAACGTCATTGACAGAGTCAGGATTTTTATTCTTCGCTTGTCATAATAACGCTTCAACTCTCTATAACGCCTACCACCGCAACTAATACATAATTGTGATTTGCCTCTAACACCTACCCCACAATACAGGCACGGAAGAGGACCTTTCGAACCATTTCTCACACTTTGCATATGATACCCACAGAACTCATTTCTGCATGATTTATTACACGGGATTACTGATCCAATCATGAGCCATTTGCAATGATTCATTATATAAAATACTTTTTTTTATTTAAATACTTGTTTTAATTATAATATGAAAGAGTTCAAGAGATTAACGAAATTTAATCTCGATAGAGTCTCTGTTAAACCGAAACGTCTAAACGACGATAGCATGAAAGAATTCAAGAGATTATCGAAAATTAATCCTGGATTTAATCGGGATAGAGTATCTGTTAAACCAAAACGTTTAAACGACTGTAGCATGAAGGAGTTCAAGAGATTATCGAAAATTAATCCCGGATTTAATCGGAATACTAAATTCGATCTCGATAGAATCTCTGATATGAAGGAATTCAAGAGATTATCGAAAATTACGCCTTGGAAAAATACTAGATTTAATCTCTATAGAATCTCTGATATACCAAAAAGTCTAATAGATGACATAACCATGTTGAGTAAAATCAGCGACTGTTTTAATGAGTTTAAGCGCGATGGAGCATTTCATACGTGGTTGACATTTCGAATTATTGATGAAGATGTCAATGTACCCGTAATCGATGCTACCATGAACGATACAAGAGCAGCTAAGATAATTTCACATTTTGGCACGAAGAGGTATTTTTTTAGAATAAAATTCATTATCGAGGACGAAGGTGAATGGATTATCAGGGATAAATTTGAACCAATCCTCAATGATAAAAAAATAACTATTATTGTGAGTAGAGATTCCAAACCAGGAATTCTAACTGGAATTGACAAACCATACTACGAGAAACCTTACCCTGTAACAGTGGTTGTTTACGGAATATACCCGATAAATGATAAGCCAAGTATTGCAAAACTAGCACCTATGAAAACATCGTCGAAATCACAAGGGGATTCAACACTGAATTGTGTAGCAACACGGGTAATGGAACACTTCACAAATGCATCCCGAGGAAATAAACTAACTGATCTGCGACGTAGGAAAATAACCGAATGGGAACTAACAGTGAAACAGCGCGGGGCAATGATTTATGATATAGCTAAATTAGAAACATCATTAAGATTCCCAATATCAGTAACGACAATAACCGGAGAAGTATTATACGAACCGAAATATCAATCACAAGGAGCTCCAATTGAAATTATTGATCATAACAAACACGCGTGGACACCTGCAGTAAATGTATTTCCACGAGAACGAATCGTGAAATATATCCCCGGGGAATTTTGTAAGGATGTTTTCCACGAAGAGAGGTTATTCGATGCTATTCATGCGTTGTGTAAAGATGATCCTGTGTCAGTGTGGCTACTTCGCAGTGCTGAAAATTCAGAATCAGGATTTGATCAATTTGTAAGACCGAATGGAGAATTATATCGCACTGAAGAGTTACACTCAAGGATGAAAAAAACCGCTGTAAAATACTCGAATAATTTTCATGAAAAACTACTCACGGATAGTTTTACGATTCCATCAGTGGTAGCTCATTTTGCACGAGAAAAGAACTCATGGCGTCCAACACAAAGTGATTTTCTCGAAGATGTCAAATCAAGCTGTCTTGATTTTGGTCATGGAGGACTGTGGAATACAAAATACCACCGCGAGGGTATGATTTCAATTGATATATCCGCGTGTTATCCCGGGAGTTTTCTAGGATATGGAGAATGTGCTAAGTATTTTAAATGATTTGGACACCCCACACATGTAATGACTCGTGTTTCTGTTAATGGTCCATTGCCTGATTTTGATTTAACGGGATTCGATTGTGTGGTATCATTTGAATTAGCGTCAGGATTACATCCGTGTAGTTATGTTTGGATTGGTAGGCATATGTCTGTGAAACACTGGATGCCAATAGTGTTACTACGATATATGATTGATATTGGTATGCTGATATCGTTGATTATCAGCGAAGCAATTATATGCTATCGAGCTCAGAAAGAAGTTTGGCTACCAAAACCCGATCTAGATGATATAATACGCGAACAACGAAAAGTTTTCTGATGGAAAATCGGAGATTTTTAATGAACAACAAATCATGGATTGGTCTAGGCAGTTTTTTGAAAATGAAAATAAACTAGCAAAAGATTTTGGACGAAAAATAATTGGTAAATTTACTCAAGGTGGAAGATTTGACAATGCAAAATACTCTTCGCGGTTGATTATAGACAGCGCTGAATACGATTTTATCATAGCGGATTTAACGAAACATGGAAAACTTGTAACTCGTAAAAATGCTTTTCTATCTAATTGGACTAAGTTAGGTACAGTTGTTACCTACTGTGATGGATATAGTTGTCAGTATACACATTTGAGAAGTTCTATGCTCGGTTATTCTACTATTAATCTATTTTCGATGATAAATAGATTTCCTAATACCGTGGTTAGAGTAGCTACTGATTCGATGTATATCCACAACAAATACAGATCAGCTGTAGCGGCATTCACAGATCCCTAGGAAAATTGGGGACGTTGGTGATTTAAAAAGGAGACGCTACATGAGTATTGTAAATCTGCCGATGTTACCAACGACGATAAATACTTGAAAAGCAATCAGTGTTCAGAATTTTCTAATGCACCACCCGTATCTGATCCGATTACGCGATATAAAATCGTTTATTTGAATGGTTGTGGAGGATCAGGAAAGACAACACGAGTAATCAATTTATTTCATAGGGAAAGAAAACCAATTGAAAAATCCGTTGAAAAACCAATTGAAAAACTTACAGATGATCAAAAACAGATACAAGAAATCATACGACAAATCCTAGGGGAAAATTCTACGGAAACCCCTATAGAAAATTCTATGGAAACCCCTATAGAAAATTCTATGGAAAAGTCTACAAATTTCACAAATATGATTGTGCTAACACCAACTCATAAACTTGCCAGAGACATAAAACAACGAAATATAAAATCTAGTACTTATCACAGCTTCTTCCGATGGAAAGGCGATAAGTGGACCCCTGAAAGAATGGGACAGAAATTTATTCCACCGGTGATAATTTGGGATGAAATTTGTACAGTATCATTGAAAACGTTAAAAATATTTCTTGAATGGTTGTCAACGAAAAATACAAAAATTATTATGTGTGGTGATCAAGGCCAACCACCACCATTTGTCGGTGAATCTCCTCATGAATGGCTCAAAGAACACGTTGATTATTACGAAGAGATTAATGATGACTTTAGAGCTCTAGATGAAGTATTACGTGAGTTTAAACAACTAATCAGATTACAACCGGATAGAATCCAATGTGAAATAGCGCGTGAAATAATTTCAGAAACTCCCATGAATGATTTTTGGGAAGCATGGAGACCAAACGATTTGATAATCGCAAGTAGAAAAATAATCAGAGATAAACTTCAGATAAAGTTATTTGAATTGCATAAGTGTAAATTTGCAACACTTCCAGTACCGCTCTGTTATAGACCTTCGGATACACGAAAGCAGAATATCGACGTTGGCATTCCTGGACAACAACAAAAGCAGAATTTAGCGTTAAATGATATTGTGCTGGTTGATATCAGCGTCGTCGAAGATGCATTGCGTGCTGATAAATCTCCGTGGACGTTAGGTTACGCAGCGACAATACACTCTTCACAGGGATTAACTGTCACAGACACAATTGTTTGGATAGTAGATAATCGCATTGAGTGGTCAAATTTAGTTTATCTCGCAGTATCCAGAGTACGAAGAATAAATCAGCTTCGAAGAATTGTTGTTGACGAAGTCAGTGACCATAATGACACTTCAATCAGCGCCGATGATATCATCGGGGACATAATCAGAAAAAAACTCTCTGGTTATAAACAACAGGATAAAAAAAATAATAGAAAATTTGACATTGATGCTGAATTAATAATTTCACTGAAGCAACAACAGAATAATCACTGCGCGAGTTGTAATTGTATAATGCGTTGGAGTTGGTCGGATAAAGACCCTCGGCAATTTACCGTAGACAGAAAGAATAGCAGCATTGGTCATACCAACAATAACGTTATGCTGACTTGTCTTGAGTGTAACAGACGCAGAGGTGCCAGCACCTTTGGTGCTAGTTAAGACCGCGCGGTGGTAATTGAGTATCCTCGGGAATTGCCTGTAGTTGTTGTCAAGTAAATCCTCGCTGTGGCGCTGTCAAATCCAGTTTATAGATTGCTGGTCTAGAAACGCTAGCGTTTCCACCAGTTGATCGTGTTATACCGGATATCTTATGCGTCGTGACGCTCCAAATAGGATCGGTAGCTCTTTTTTTTACCACCCTCAAGCTCTCCTGGTTCGTATAAATACCTAACAGTGACATTACTACCAAGAATTGGTTCTTTGAAATCTTTTTGTGAAATCCCTTGGATTTCTATTTTTGGTATAAACGCTTTCTTAATCGCGTTGACAGGTTTCATGTTAATTGTTCGATTAATCTCATTATTGATTGCGGTAACTACACCTGGTAACCTTTTAACCCATTCACGAGATCGTTTATTCTGGATGAATTCCTTCGCGTATTGATATCCAAATAATCTCTCAGCAAGTGTCCGATTAAATCGTTCAACAATTGCCTGATCGCGATGTAGTGCAGTATGTCCTCGTCTGATGGTGACATTATGATGTTTCATCGCTGATAAAACAGCGCCTTGAAATTCCTTGCCAGGATCAACTTGTAACAGATTTGGCCAACGCAGAGGACCTCGTGGATAAATCCTTTCAAATGCAGAAGCCACTTCAGTTGATGATTTTGTCTTCAGTGGTTCTGCTTGTTTGTATCGACTCGCAACATCAACTAACGTCAACGCGTATTTGTAACCGTTGTCATGTGATAAAAATAGTATATCAGCTTGATGAACTTCATTAGGTGTTGTAACATCAAAATGCGAGTAGTTAATTCGTTTAGGCGGTGGTAGATAAATTTGCCATATAGCCTGTTTAGATAACCAGTTCGCTGCAGTGGTTTTTTTCACCGCTGCTGCACTAGCGAGTTTACTGATTGCTGCCTTGCCTCTCCAGTATCCTCTCGGAGAATAATAAATAGATTCCATATTATTAATTACCAGCACCTAACATCAATTTGCGTTTCATAGCTGATTTTATCAACCACGAAGCCAATTTTTCTTTGAATGATTTATCAGGAATAGCATTTAACGCATGAATTAATTTCACATCCGCGAGATGTCTGTGTTGAAGATTGCTGCTTTTATAAGCAACATCATGAGCATGACACGCTTTATCGATAGCGTTTATTGGATATTCACCAGGTCGGGGTTGGTTTTGGTCATCGAGTCTAATATCCAATCGTGTTCCTGGGCCACAGTAGCTATATCTTGGAAGGTGCTTTTCTCCTGAGTATTTTGCCCACGGTGTTCCTGGGAGTTTCACTAACTTGGCTGCAATATCACCTCCTCGTTTTTTTTTAAAGGTTCCTTGGGTTTACCACCTTTGGTTTCACCAAGGGAAACAAATCTAAATTTCTTTGTACTACATTGTACGCATTTACCAGAAAGCGCTGATCGATTATTTTTCGTTGTAATCGTCGTCAAGTCATTTGTACTAGTACGCGTTTTACATTTCACACAATATAGATCCATAATTTATATATAACGGCATGAATGTAATTGATTATTCAGCTACGAGACGACGGGAACCTATTAAACACCATGCAATGTTACCAAATTCTATTCGCGCGATTATCATCGGACCATCTGGAAGTGGTAAAACACAATTGCTACTTAATTTGATAACGAGATGGATGAAGTGGGATAAGTTGTATATGATTGCTCCGAGCGTAGATGATCAGCAATGCTATAAAGTGCTAAAGGATTTTAACGAAGCCGTGTTAGAAATTAACGGCGATGATGTTATTGAGTTTATAACCGATATCGAAGAGGCACCGAGCATTGATGATATTGATGGAAGTATTAACAATTTAGTCGTATATGATGATATCATGTTGGAGAAACAAAAAAATCCAGCAATGATATTTTCCAGAGGCAGACATAAAAACACAGATGTGATATATGTCACTCAAAAATACGCACAGATTCCAAGTGTAATAAGAGAAAATTGCAATTTAGTATGCGTATTTAACGGTACTGGAAAATACACATTACAAAATATTTATAATTATTGGTGTGACGGTGATATGGATTTTAATACATTTAAAAACTTTTTCAACGGTGCCAGAGTTACCCCTCACGGATTTATAACGATAAATTTATCAGATCCTCAAACACGATATCGAGTCGGACTTGATCAAATATTCGGTTGAAATCGTAGTGATTTTCATTGTTAGCGTATAGCAGCAGAGTAGGTGAACGCCAACGACAATGGCGTCCTTTTTTTTACTGAAAATTTTCATAATTTTGCTAAATTTTACTGAAAAATTTAATTAAGTATTTTTCAAGGAAGCCTCAGTTTGCTAAATTGAGGCCTATATAAACAATTTCGAGAAGCCTCAGTTTGCTAAATTGACGCTTGTAAAAGTTGTCTGATTCACCCTCTCTGCTGCTGGGGTTGATATCGGAAGGTTTTAAGATATATGTAACCGTTTGCATGTTTGGGAGGGGGGCTAGTATCGGTAGGTTCCTAAGATTTTTGTAACCGTTTGCGTGTTGGGGCTGATATCGGAAGGTTTCTAAGATTTATGTAATCGTTTGCATGTTGGGGGCTGATATCGGAAGGTTCCTAAGATTTTTTTTAACCGTTTGCCAAATGGGGGCTGATAACGAAAGGATACTAAGATGTATATAACCTACTGCATGTTGGGGATTGATATCGGAATGTTTCTAAGGGTTATGTAACCGTTTCTATCGGTACGCTATGAGTTTCAGGCCACGACGTCATACGTATACATCAGAAAAGAAATGCATTGCAATTAATCATATCTGTTAGGAGGCGATCCTAGATATCGTTATTCCCTTTTAAATGTTATACAATGTATGTAATGGTAGTTGCTAAAAGAGAACGAAATGTCAAGTTCAAGCATTTCGAGCTAGTTTTCAAACAGTTCCGTTGAATGAACAAAAGAACACCCGCAAATGTGTATTGACATCACGTTGGTCACATATTCAAATCATTGTCATAATCAGTGAATAATCAACGATAACACGATGTAAATTACTAAGTTTAGCATTTTACAATTCATGGTGAAGTACTGGAAACTAAAATAAAAACATAAATATATGTCCCATGTCAGTTCCTATCAAATACTTTTGGCCTATTAATACTTTTAATATTGTATCTATACATTCCTATCAGACCAAAACATTTAATGAAATGTCGAAATCGGTAGGTGAAACATAAGACAATAGAAAAAGGCGATGTACTATGTAGGCATGAGTGTCTGGGTGGGTGAAGTAGGATGGTTGTAAATGAGTGTTATCAAAACTCCCCACGCTATAAGAAAGGACAGGTCTCTAATGTCCCTATTTGATATATTAGTGGGTGCTAGCCATGTATAAAATTTAGCTAAAATATATTATATATGGAGAATTGTCGAACAAATTAAACTTGTATTTATCTTAATACGTCACTAATCTTAAAAGTACTGTACCAGTCATACCTAGGTAGCAGCAAATAGGGCGAACCTACCAACTTTTTAGAAGATTTTCTATTTGACACTGAAGCTTCTTACGGAAATGAAGCGATAAGGTCAATAACGCCAAACCGATGCATCTAATGAACCAGGAGTTTCTCTATTTGGGTCAGTTAACTATTGTCCTTGGTGTTTAAAACAAGTTTACACGCCGTGTCGTGTCAATGTGGTTTATGAAATGTCATAGGTGGGGGTAACACCTGTGGCTGGCAAAACAGTCGAACGGCTTCGGGAGTAGCTCGGCCATCTTTGGTCCCCACTTGGCACTCAGCTCTGAGCTGTGGCTGTAAGAAGCTGTGGCGTGATCAGCGGCTACATTCTGGAAAACGGTCTCGAATGGCCGGCTAAACCCAGCTGACGGTAGCCGACGGGTCTTCTTAAGCTTTATCTATCTAGCAAGTGAAAACTGGATTCGGCAGCCTGCGCGGAGGAACAATGTGCTGGTCAACGGGCAGAATATAATTTCCCAGCAAAGCGCAGTATAGTGCTAAGAGCTCAACGAGACACATAGGACGGCGTCGTCATCTACTGCATTCAACTCCGTCTCCGGCCGTCTCGACGTCATCATGCTGCTATACTCAGATCGTTTTGGGCGAGAAAGTGATGTCGATGAACTGTACAACTCTCACGTTAAACAACGTCACCGCGCAAGTCATTCGTGTCATTCGTGTCATCCACCAATCCCATTTTATCACCTGCTAAAGTCTTGTGGCTAAAGACACGCGACGAAGCGGCAGTTGTGGGTATACTGGCAGGCGTAGTCTCAAACCTGCACAAAGGCGGTTCAGGCCATTAGTGTCGTTTACCACTGACACCAAGCAGCAGTAGAGTCCAGAAGCCTCTTGAGCGCCTGTGCAGTAGTCTTCAGTAATGCACTGCTCACCTCCCTTGCATTAGGAAGAGGCTAGAAAAAGTGCCCTAAACATTACGTGCTCTAACAGTCCCTAGTCAGCATACCTCAGCTGGCGGTAACCCTCCTCCAGCGGTCAAAATAAAATTTCGAATGACAAGAAGGAGCCACGCTGAATCGACAGACGAAGAGCACACACATTATTAACCAATAACTGAATCTTTAATTGACATGCATTCTAATCTAGCACCATCAATTAAATGTATTCTGGCGTGTGCTTATATTTCTTGGTTTTGATTTCATTTTAAAATTTTATCTTACCACAATGTAAGGTTTAGCTGAGTGTTGTAGAGCCCGGAAACGCATTGTAGGCAATATAAGATGCAGAGACAATGTGTAAAGTGCATTGCCTTAGCATTCAACTTGGTAGTCGATCTGACTGATCGGATTGAAGGAACTGAAATCGCACGTGTCTGTTCACGAGTCCATACTCCTGTTAACTAAATCACTGCGACTCTACCAATATATTTAAATGTTGATGTTAAATAAATGAAGATTGTAATTTGAACCATTCTTTTATTTATCTTTCAAACATTTACTTGCGGTTACCTTTTAAAATATGATGAGAGACCGAACTATCTCTGTATTTTTCTAGCTTTTGATGAAAATGGAAGAAAAATGTATTTTATTTTAGTTAGAATGCTTATATTGAATCGTTTTTAAAGAAATTGTATCTTTCTTCGCATTAAGCCTATAGGTTTATTGTACACTGCAGTCATGTGACTCGTTTGAGTCATATCTTTCCATAGACAGGTAGACTGTTTTACAAACGGCGGCTACTTGAGACGATTCCCAGCAAAGCGCCGTGGAGTGCTAAGAGCACGACGAGACACGTAGGACGTCATGGTGATTCACTGCTCTCAACTGTGTATCCGGCCGTCTCAACGTTGTTGTCCTGCTGGAACCAGAAGGTTTTGGTCGAGAGAGTGAGGTCGATGAACTACGCAGCTCTTCCTCACTTAAAACAAAGTCACCGCGCATGTCATTCTTGTCATCCACCGATTCCATTTCATCACCCATTCAAGTTCTGATGCGACAGGCAAGCGACTAGCCGGCAGGTGTGGGTATACTGGCATGCAAAGTCGCAAACCTACACACAGTTGCTTCAGGCCACTAAGGTCGTTCACCACATGCATGGATCATCAGTGGAGTCCATAAGCCCCTTTAGCGACTAAGCAGCCCTCTTCCTGAATACACTGTTCACCTCTCTGGCATGAGGAAGCGGCTAGAAAAGGTGCCTTATACATTGCCTATTCTAAATGTCCCTAGCCAGCATGCCGCGAATGGAGAAGACCCTTCACCAAAGGTCAAAATACAAAAAAAGAAAACTAAAATTGTCCTCTCACACTTGTAAAACATCGACGTACGTTGGAGTGAAATGCGCAATTCCATTATCTCACATCTTTAGTGTTTTTGGAAACGTTCATCATCGTGGCTAAACATACACTTTTGCTTGTCAGAAAGGGTGAGGATGACCATGTTATCTGGCGAGCTACAAGTAAAGTAACTCTGACAAAATATACATTGTAGATGCCAGTAATGACTCCATCGAATGCTGAAAATAAGTGATTGCTGTATTTTAGGTATCAAGGCGGTAAATCGTTGTTGTAATGTTTAACAGTAACTACAGATAATACTGAAAACGGCATTAATGATTCACTTACATATAGCATCACAGCAAGGAGTTTCTGCATCAAGACATATCTTTGTTGCTTTTACAATATTGATCGATTAATCTCACAAAATCAGTAACTAGTAAGGTGTTATTAAAAATAAACGGACATAAAGAACTATTTGAAGATATGTTACTGAATTTAGGAAACTTTCATGTATCATGTGGATGTCATCGTTTGATGACTTTTATGGATCTTGTTTTGCAAATATCAAAAACAGATTTTATTAGTCGTTATCCGATTTATTATTTTTCTGCCGCATCTTGATATATGTAGACATTCTGTTGCTGATATCTATTTTCGAGCTCGTGTAAATCCGGGTGCCCCTGTTCATTACAGGGCAATTGCTGTTATGCACAATGCCAAGTCAATGTTGCTAAAGTTATTCGTGGAAGAATGGCAGACGTTGCTGCCTCAGTAAACAAAATGTGTAATTGGAATTAAATCGCTCATTTTATTGTGAAATATCATATATTCAGGTTAAGGTCTCCTTGACTCCTGGCAGGTAAACAAATTCAGTCAACTCTTGAATAAAGTATAGAATAAACATACCATTAAAAAAAGATAAATTGCTAGTGGTGATCCAAAACATATTATAATCAACCCAAAATTAAATAATTTAACAAAGCTTTAGAATCGAAAACAGGAGTTCAACTCGATCATTCTCGGAGTTCCATTTAACTTTCAGTAACAACACGTGCTATATTTCCGCTCCTTGTAGTATTACCGGCGTTAATAGCCGCTGATGAATCAGCTGTCACAAAAGCCGCTGCGCGAGTTTGCTTGCGGAATCACTGATAGAATGGCACTAAAAAATAAACAAGTGAAAGAATTTTACATAAGCAATGTTTAAAAAGATCATGACAACAAAAGCCAAGAAGACGTCCATAAAAGACTAATAGGCCTCAACCAGGTCGTCTAAGAATGCCATATTCACAATACGCAAGCGGTATTTATGTCAGGTAAAAAAATTCATTTCGATTAGAAATTCAAAATTACCAACTCAGAAAATAACTGACCCGTCAGTATGCGACAGTGAAGCAATTGCTGTACTCGACACTGTACCAAAACCTACCAAACCACCTCATAACGTCGTACATGGATACACAAGTAATAGCTATCATTTTAAACATACCTTAAATGTATAATGGTAGATGTTTACGTAAGATTTTCCTCTAAACAAAAACACACAAAAGACGGAATATCATATGAAAATGTAACCAAATCGTTAGTGATAAAATATCAGAATTACTAACTCTTGCAAATGTGGATCCAAACGAAGCGGTTGTATTTCAATATATGCAAAGAAGGTTAAAAACGATTAATTTATCATTACAAGATGGAATCGTCCGAATTGATGCAGTAACCAAAAGCAGCATAGCTGTGTTTGATAATAATGGAAACATTAAGCCTAGTGTTGTGTCAACGATATTGGTTAATATTCGGAAACGAGTACAAAATTCTGGTGATACAATGACTGCTCCTCTCAACAAGACTAAAACAATTACTGGTCTTTGAGAACCAGAATAACAAACGATGATGCTACAGCGAAGAAATGTGTCGTTGATAGAATGCAGAACTCATTAACAACAGTCAATAATGAGGTAATTTTAAATCTGATTCAGCTGTTCACATACACATGTTCTTGACTTTTCGTAGAAACGTAAGCAGAAACATTAACGAACTTTCTGGAAGTTAAGCGGTTAAGGACGTTAAACTCGTTGGCATAAAAAGATCACTTATAACGTAGTCTATACAATATCTTCTAATCAATATTCTAGTCACCGTCTAATAGATATATTAAACATCGCGTTGAGGTTACCGAGTTTTGCAAGCTGTCAGCATTATATGTTGCAGTATCTACGATATCCACCACAATACCACGGCACTACCCACTAACAGAAAGGTATGGATATATGTTAGTACTACTAGATGAAAAGGTTGAAGTGGAACCCGAAAAAACAAGACTCGGTTTGATTTACTTTTGGTGCCTTGAATTAATCGCTAAACTACCACCCACTTAATTAATGAGCTGTTCAATCGACGTGCAACTGTCTAGGTGAGATCAGGTTTGTGAATCGCAAACTAGAAAATTACGTTGATGAGTATACAGCGAAAGTACATTAATATCACTTCTTTGTAGTTGTTGTTGACATAAATGTGAAAATATCAGCTGTTATCACTAGAATAGTGCATTGTTACAAACAATAACATCGCTAGTGATGTCACCAGTAGTTGCAACAATTTGTGTTTCAGCTCCAACAACAAGTACTGGCTTTCGTAATATCCTTGCAAACAAATATGTGTATGTAGAGAAAATAAGCTAGATAACTGTACAGAAGCATTATACAAAGCGAATCTAGCATACTTCATAGTATCGTTTCTAACATCATCATGTGTTAACGACTGAATAATATCAGATAGCCAGTTTACATACATTATTACGATTTACAACTAGACAATGGCTACGTTTAATTTAAAAAATAAAACATAATATAACAATCATGCCGTCATCGCAAAAACTATCGTCGTTAATGCAACGCCGTTGAAAATATTGATTTTATCAGTAAACTCCACTAACCCTGAATTTAACGTCAACTTTCCAAATCCAATTTCAGTAAAAGAAATTACGCTTACACAATTACGAATATATCATAGTTGGCAACATATTAGATCAAGATCATACGGTGAACTACTGGGGCATAATACGTTTGTATTTGCAAAACAAAAAGATCAGATGGAACCACTGTCTGGTACGTTGTTTCTATTTCAACAGGCAGTTATCAAATTGAACAAATCAACAGTTCATTAACCAACCTTATCAACCACGAAATAAATAAGTTCAACGGATTATGTTGTAGTGATTTATCAATCATCAGTCGGATGTATGTTGGGATGGCCTGAAATGCCACCACCATTACCTACACCAATACCAGAACCGAAAGGAGATGATTGTATTACAGATAAACTATATTATCGGGGTAATATTCCAAATTATATATCATTCCTTGTGTAAAGAACTAAAAACTAACCCCGACGATATGGACTTACTTCCTTACATTAATGATATATTGTGGATGTATGGAACACCCAAAAGGCCATATGTCGAAACTTATATCAAAAGTACTTTTGATGATATTAATCGTGATCACAAATAATATTTAAACAAATTGCATCAATCATGTATCGAGTATCTTTTCAAGTATCCCCAGGATTATTGCTTGTACAAGAGACGATCACTCTGGTCTATCTACGATGGTCCGCTATTATAAAGGATACATTCAAACTAACTGACCAGATCGACCACTTGCTTGATTTAAGGAATACAAAATCTGAGTATAAATCTATTTAAAATGTGAAGGAATTAATCAAAACAACATATTATAGAATATATCAACTCGTGAAGGTTTTTATACCCAACAAGGAGGTACTTGAAAATAACATCAGAACAGTATTTACACTGCCCTCAGTCGGGGCAAAACAAAAAAGTATTAACATGATCATTGATGAACACGGAAGTGGAGACTGTTTTCGTTAACACAGAAATAGTTAAATGAACCGAGTCGAGATCACATTGTTATGCTTATGTGTTACAGAGATCTGATTCTGAATTATGTGCATTCCTATCTTGATGTTGATCAGAGAAAAATAAATCAGATTGATGGGAATACCGATACTCATAAAATACTTTAAGTTTTTACTTTTTCTCAACTAACAAATTCAAGACAAAAAAAAATGTTTATAGTTGTTATTCCACATTCGTATTCTATGCCTAAAAGCTGTTATTTCTACTCTGACTAGACAGCGTTCTCGTTTGACATAATCTCTTTAGTAATCTTGCATGTGTATTTTTGGTTCCACACTTGCGAGATAAATAAATCTAACTTTTTGATCGCGCCCGAGAGAAGTACGAATGTATTCACTTGTTTCTTCCACTGCAGCCAGCGAAAACAAATATAGAGTGTTCAATTTGCTTAATGAATTTGTACTGGGATGGTAGGAAGTATCTAACTTTGAATTTACGCTCTTGTAATAAATCAAAATAAGGACATAGTTCATCCAATATTTTATTGCCGTCGTTTTCTTATTTTTGTAAATGCAGAAATAATATCATAAATATTTTCAAAGTCCATTATATATATATTCATAAAAAATAAATATATTATATAAATATAAATATAATATAAACTAAAAAATAACTATATAATATTTAAATAAAAATATATTTGCTCCATCCCCATGTGAACCCTTAAATTGACAAACGACATTCAAACAGACTTAGCAGTTCCATACATAATCTAATGAAGGTACAACATGCAATTTTAATGCTTTATATCAAAGGCTAGCTCAACATACAGTTTTTTTCTAACTTAATTATATGGACTACACAACATACAACTTTAACTAACTTGATTTTATAGACATTACACACATTTATGGGGCACTCTCTATGTTCAACATTTTTGCACACACTCACCCCGAAATCAACCTCGGGAGAGTGCAAAAAGACACCCACCACGTGGTGAATGGCGGGAGTATGGGCTTGTCTATTGAAATTCGAGCAAGCTAGGGTGGGACCGCAATGATAAAACGGGTCCTATGATTATAAGCAAACGAATACTTGGAAATACACACGAGCTCTTGAAATAGGCGTAGCTTATTTGCTGTTTGTACTCTTTTTTCCTTAATTATTATCGCTGACAAACCTTGAAGAAGCAAGAAACCTGACCAATTTAGATAAATAATGATAATAGTTTTTTATTTATAAAATACAAACAAAACTAAATTATTCATAAATGAATAAAAATTACTTTATAAAATTTCAAATCGTGCCTTATCTAACAGAGTTATCCCCTTGATCTGTTAAGGATAACACCGGACGCTTTGTAATCGATGAGGTCGTACAACATTTAAAATACCATATGGTACGTTGGACTTATTCTTTAAAGTAAAATACCTTTGATTGTATTTTTCAAAATATATTTTTTTTTTGGTAAGAAGCAGTCAAAGAGCAATAATTCGACAGAGGCTAACTCCGCTACACACACTCCCTTCTTCAAACGAATTTCGTCGCATTGCTCACCTAGACTACAAACGATCCCCCTTACAAAGTACACCACAGGCATACAGGTCCACCAGAAGCAAACTGAGGAGGGTAGCACTGCGGTGCACCAATTAATACTGGGGTTCAGTTTCGTCAGGGCACACGGTCAGCTGCAGATATCGTAAACATCAGAAGCATGTACGATGGCATAAATAAACCAATGGGTACGACGAAAAAGGTGATCGAACCACTGAATTATGTTGCAGGTATGTATTACCATCCTAGAAAAGGGCAAGTAGATGGATCATTAAGTTGATTGCTACTCTGAACTGTGCACCAGATAGAACTGCGTGACCACCAATGGCCTCAACGCCATTGAAAACCTCCCGAACATAGTTCAACTGGATGAGAAACCTACTGTGGCAGACCTAAAGAAGGTCTTAGGGACACTGTCCTTAGGTAAAGTCCCATGGACGGATGGCATCGCAGCAGAAATCACCAAGTGAGGCTTTAGCGTCGTGCTCACACACCTGCACAAACTACTCTGCCAGTGCAGGGACGAGGGTGCAGTGCCTCATGACAAGAAAGATCAAACATCTTACCCTGTAGAAGAAAAATGCGACAGAAGTGACAGCAACAACTACATGAGCATATCTCTTCACGGCATCGTGGGTAAAGTCTTAGCACGCATCATCGTGAACAGACGGAAGACCCATGCTTACAGAGTGTATACAGAGTCGTAGTGCGGGTTACACACAGAGAGGATTACAATCGACATGATCTTCTCCGTCTGGCAAGTGCAGCACAAAAGCTGATAACAACACAAACCTCTCTTACAGGCCTTTGTCGGTTGCATTAAGGCGTTTGATCTGGTCAGCAGAGATAGACATTTCACAATCCTGGCGAAGATTGGATTCCCCACAAAGCTGCAAAGTATGATCCAGTCCTTTCAAGATGACATGAACGGAACAGCCGTATAGGATCAACATCCGACCCCTTCAACATCCACAGGGGAATGAAGCAGGATTGAATCCTGGCACCCAAACTTTCCGCATCTTCACTCATGCCTTTGGTACGTCCACAGAAGGGATCTACCTGCATACGCGATCAGACGGCAAAACGTTCAACCTGGCACAACTAAAGGCAAAGAGCAAAGTGCATGAATCAACCATCAGGGGCATGCTTTTCGCAGACGATGCTTCCCTAGCTAAGGTGTGATGTAAGTTCGGCCCGACCATTAGCCCAACGGACACAATCGTGTTGGTTCAGAGCCGGGACCTCCCAAACATTATCATCAACAACTACGAACTTGAGGTAGTCGGTCAGTTCATGTACCTCGGCTCTATCATAACCAATAAAGTATCGCTCGATGCTGAGTTCAAAAAGCGGATTGGAAAGGCATCAATACACTTTTCCAGATTGTCATAAATAATGTGGAACAACATTATGCTGACGTTGAACAAAAATATATATGTGTACCTTGCCTGCGTGCTAAGCACTCTCCTGTATGCCAAGGAAACCTGGACTCTATACGCCTCACAAGAGGAAATACTAAGCGCCTTACACATGCGATGTGTGAAATCATGCTACATGTCTGCAGCATGATTCACAAGTGCTAGACATCTCTATAATCTGCCTCACTGCAGACATTGTAGCGATACGACTGAAATATGGTTAGAGCTACGTTAAAAATCCTAATCATACTCACACATTCACATGCGATGTCTCCGACGCATAGTTAGGATTATCTGGAGTGATCGATTAACAAACACTTATGTCGTGATTTTCAGCATGGTCAGCCAACGTAGCATAAGATGGCTGGGCCATGTACTTCGGATGGATGATGGACGTACCCCAAAAACCTTCTTTAATCGGAACTTGCATCAGGCAAATGGTCAATCCGACGGCCACATATAAACTTCAATGACGTCTGCAACCGCGACATGAAAGCCCTGGACGTCGATATTAACACATGGGAAGAGCATGTTCTAGACAGACCTAGTTGGCGACACACTCTGATAACTGGTCTCAAAGCTCGCAAAAGCACGCTACGCTTGCTAGGTGATGAAAAGCGATCTTGAACGAAGAAGAAGCAGCTCCAGCAAAAACCAGACGCAACTTTCAAATACAGCAAATACAGCAAGGACTGGCATTCCCGTGTTGGGATACATAGCCGCTACAGGCGTTGCACAACCACCGAGCGGGACATCTCTCTGGGCGCACTTCCGTTGTCTCTCGAGACTAAGGGATACCCCCTCCAAAAAACATACTTTGGATCTCGTCAAGGAATAAACGTTCTCCAGTTTTATTCTCCAGCCATAGAGGTTACATCTGTAATTTTGTTTGTGAAGCATATTCAGTTTTAAATGTCGTATCGTGAAATGATGCATTTACTACAACGCAGACTTGAAACGCTGTGAACCTTGTGTTACAAGCTGGTTTAGAGTTTCATTCTGTACATGATATTGTGACCAGTTTGCTTTCTTTGTAGCTGTATAGTGCTGTCCGTAGCTGTCTGCAGCTGTGTTTAGCTGTTTGTAACTGTCCGTCAATAGCTGTTTGTAGCTGTATGCAGCTCTTTATCTGTCGATGTCTGTACTTATATTTGTGACGGTTTAACATGCTGTATGTCCGTCTGTGTATCTATATGGATATGGAAGATGTTGTAACCGTCAAGGCCATACAAAGACGAAGCCACGAATGTGTAAGCTTGTGTATCCATGAACGGTGTGAGCAGCAAATACAAGTATGGGTCAACCAGGAAATCGGGATAACTGTGTAGCTTGTCAGTGGACACAATAACAAGCTCTACCAAATATATATGAATCATATGGCTGTAGAAATTACCCATTATAATTACATTAGTTCATTTGAATCTTATTTTGATTACAAAAGATTATTTTCATCTTATCTGCATTCAATGAGGTCATTTGAATCTCATTTTCATTGTAAGAAGCTACAAACTACTCAAGGTTATGTGAATCTCACTTAACATTGTACGTAATGCCTTGAGACTTGAGAATAATTGAATCGTACCGTCAAACATGTGTATATGAACCATTTGCTTTTCTTTTCCTATGTATGAATGTTTGGATAGTGTAACTGAATAACATATATATATATATATATATATATATATATATATATATATATATATATATATATAATGAGGACTTTGTATAGCGCCAGATCTTTAGCAGCTCTAAGTGCTTTACAACATTAATAATGATATGACTACAAAAAGCAAACAACAAAACCCCAAAACAAACACAATGAAATTATTTTAAAAAAATGAACAATGATGAAAATATTTAAGGTAGGAAATATGTTTAGGTCTTTATGTTTGTTCTTGCAGTCAACAAGTGTTTTTAGAGCACGCTTGAAAGGGATCACTTTAATATTGTGTCTAATTTAAATGGGCAATTAGTTCCACGTTTCTGGGCCCTGATATGCATAGTGGGAATAATGAATATACGATTGTACGAAGAGGTGCGTAAGTATCTTACTGGTGTGTACACATGGGTGAGTCTGCATGGTTATGTTGGACTGGAGTCCTCATTGAAACGAAGCATAGAGAACAACGTTTGTGTTTGATTCTGGTTCGAATGGATGTCTATTGTACGGTACAGAGCAGCGGGGAGCTGTGCTCTGATCGTAGTACACTAAGGATGATCCATAAAGCTGTGTTTAAAACGTTTTGAAGTTTCTGGAGTAGATATTGTGACGCACCAGACAAAACTGAGTTACCATAATTCAATCTTAAAAGTACTATTGAACACACTCACATATTAGTGGCATTATGCTGAAAGATATTTGCGAATGGAGCTGATGCGTCTCAGCTCAAGATATGCAGACTTTATTTGTTCATGACAAGTTGGTACAATGTGAGAGTACTGTCTAGAGTAACACCTAATTTTCATACTGACTGTCAATTTGTTGGTGTTGCTTATGTTTATTAATTGAGGTAAAGGATGTGAATGAGAAAGTCTTTGAGTTGTGATCAGAATGGCCTCAGTTTGATCATGTCACCTGCAGCTTGTTATATGTCATCCATGATTGCACATCAGAAATGCACCTCTCTGAATGGTCGCGTAAACTTAATTTGGGTGGCTAGACCTGTATATTTAGATGTCATAAGCGTACAATTGGTGAGACACTGGGTGATGATCTATGACACTTGAGTGTAAATAATGAAGAGAACATACACACACAAATATATATATATATATATATATATATATATATATATATATATATATATATATATATATATATATATATATATATATACACACACACATATATAAATCGGTTGTATAGTTCTATAATATTCCATCTTCGATCACATTGTGTTGTGTCGTCATTTGATCCAAGCTTCCATCAAGGTATATCCTGTTACACAGGTGTTCAGATATTTACCTTCTTGCCCAGATAAAAAGATCCTTCAATCTTTGTTAAACATATGAGTTTTTAAAAATGAGTCTTACAACTTAATATGCTTTAATTGAAGCATTTAGCTTTGTTCTACCGTCTTATTTAATATTACAGTAAAATGCCACTTACGTCGTCATTCGAAGGCAGGGTTGATATGCAATTTATCCATAAGTGAACTGTTTTTTTTATGCTAGATATAAAACACTTTTAGTTTTGCACTTAAAGATCCACTGTTTATTATTATTGTACATTAACAATTTATTATTATTGCACATTAACAAGGAGTGATTAGATCAGCAGTGAGTCAATGTTGCTTAAATAAATTAAAAAAACTAGTAACGAAAAACAAAGTGATCCATGATAAAATAGTTTGAAAAGATGACAGACAAACATTAGAAAATTAGTAAGTCCGATGAGGAAAATTAAACAAAGACATAGTATGAAATATTAACAAATATATGAAGCGGAAGTAATAAATGCGTGTTCCATTTAGTTTGTGATAGCTTATAGAAGGCAAACTAAATAGAGGCAAACAATTAGTCAGAAATTATGTTGGACGCGGTGACTCATCTAATAACTGGGCATGTTATGGGCATGCGTGGGACAGTTTGTAAACAAGCCTTGTATTATGAATGTTTCATCTGACACATTTCCTGCCCTGAGCGCATGAGAATATTCTTGTGACGTTGTTAGGAGTATACTCCTTATTTAGTCTGAATATACGCATACGATCAGATATACATAGTGCATAGACTGAAAATGGATGTGGTTTTTTTCATGGTTGTATTTCTTTATGCAATGGCTTTACTATGTGTAAGAGGAGAAAACACTGCTAGCAAGGAAAGCCTAAACATTCAAAAGATTTTGCTCAGTGGAAACGAATCAGATACAATGTATTTTAAGATTCTAAAGCTGAACAAAAATGACAGTTATCTATATGTTGGAGCCAAGAATCAAGTGATAAGACTGAATCTGACGGACATTAATGACACACCGAGTATCTTGCATTTAGTGCCTTCTAAAGCCGACATTGATGAATGCGTCAGACAGGGAAAGAAAAGAGAACCCGACTGTCAAAATCATATTAGGGTGATTGAACTTGTAGGTCCAAATGATCTTCTGGTTTGCGGTACAGGGGCTTATAACCCCAAACAATACAGAGTAAAGGTAAGTGTATACATTATAAGATAGACGTTTAAAGAATCACTTTAGTCAGAATTTGAAATAATATAACTTTTTACCTTAACCTTGAAGATTGAAACTAGTATTGAGTAGTCACAAATGAGGTTATTTTTTAAAAGGAGCTGCAGATCGGCTCTCTACATTAAAACAGGTCAGCTATTGAAAACCTGGCACTTTCATGTTCAAAGTTCCACAAAGATACTTGGCTTAGCACAGTATCACGTAACCTTTGTTCTGGCAGTAGGCGTTTTCAAAGCAAGAAAGTAAAACTCAACAACCAAGAAACCCACAATCCAAACCCAAACTTATGTTTGATCTAGCACCTTAATAAAACTGAATGCTGGGTATCTGTGCCTGTGTACTAAATTTCCTAATTGTATAGACGGTTATTTCTTTATTTAATCCACTATGTAGTATTTATATTTTCCATCCACTATCACTTCTACATTCTTCACGATCAAAGCAGTCTTTCATGTGTAAAAAATGTAGTAGCCCGCAAGACAAAAACAAATTGTAATCACATTTAGTGTTATTAATAGAAACAATCTACCAAACAAAAAGCTTAGAACAAAATCACAAGCATAACAGAATATTACAGCAAAAAAAAAAAATCGAAACCAATGGTTTAAGGATAAGTGTCTTAAATTTATGACATTAAATACGCCAATAAAATAATAAGCAAATTTAAATAAATTCAATAAATGGGAGGAAATGAAGATAGAAATGGCATGGGGCGTTAAATAAATGCTGGAAAATACGAGAACTTAATATAAAAAAGGAGAAAAATATTAAGAAGATTGGAAACTAAAATAAAAGTGATTATTATAAGAAGATAGATTCAGTGTAGACTGTACATTGCTAAAATTAAAATGTTTGAATTCAGATAAGTTACAAGTTTGGTTAGAACAACTTATTCTAAGATTGTTTAATATGAACGGGAGATTAGAAATTGGGCTGTAGTTCTTAAAATCGTTATGGTCGAGTGTTGATTTCTTTAGCAGAGGCTTTAACATGGCAGTTATGAAAATTGATGGGAATTTGCTGGATGAGAGAGAGAGAGAAAGGTAATTGAGAACATCAGTTAGTAAAGGCAATATTGGATCTAAGAATTCAAGCAGCAGAATTTTAAATTATATTTAAGCGTGAATTGCATTTTTATAATTGCTTGATAAAAACATACTTTAAGAAGATTTAAGGTGAAGTATTATCACTTTGATACATAATCGGAAAGGAGATAAAAAATATTTGTTAAAATCTGGAGACCTATAACTTAAATAATGACTACAAAATCCTCAGTATAAGTATAACTAATATAATACGTAGTTGTATAACTACAATAAGGATATAAATCAAAGCGGTGTGGGGAAGAAATATTATGAAAAATATTGTATTAATCAATGCTATAAGTTAATTAAATATTAGTTGGCAAAAGGGAGTCATTTATTTATTCGATCAAGAAAAGGCTTTTGATCGGATAAAACATGTCATTTTTAAAGCACTAGAAAAATACGGTTTCGGCCAGAACATTATAAACTCTGTGAGAGCCATGTACAATAATATTACTTCAAACATAATAGTAAATGGTGCTATATCAATGGAAAATAGTAAAACACGATCGGTCAGACAGGGCAGACCCTGTCTGTGCTGTTGTATCTGATCGACATTAAATCTCGCAACATAAACATTAAGCCAAACAACATTCAGCGAATAAAAATATCAAATTTGAAAAAAATATGGGTTATCTTTTTAACAACTACAATATAATATGAATTCAAACAGTATGGAAAAGACTCACTTTATGCAATCAACCATGCCAAGACAGATTGGATTAATAGGTACCTGGCGAGGTAATCATACTGGTCCCCCCCACACACACACACACTTTGATTAAGGAGTAAGTAAAAGCACTAGGAATTACATTTGGAAAGAACTCTACTCACAAAAACTTGTGTGAGCTGTTAATCAAGATGAAAACACAAACAGAAACGTGGCTCCACGTAAACATTAACTTAATGGAGAGGTAACTAAGACCTACATGTATAGTCATACGGAGCACGGTACAACTCACAGAAGCCATGAATACTACATAAGCCATGATTACTAACACATAAAGACGAATTGTGAGCTGTACTTAGATAATAAAATCCACTTTTTTAATGACACAGCACAGATGCAAACGTAAAGACAAAAGGAGTACTATCCCTAACAATCTTAAATTTAATACAAAAATCAAATATTTTAAATAGGTTCAAAACCTTTAATAACTCCCCAAGTACAATATAATTATGGATACTTATGTCGCATTTACGATCCAATGTATACAAATAATATACTCACTAAATTATTAAAACCTCCCGGATGCTGTATAAGAATAAGTGAACTTATAATATATATATATATATATATATATATATATATATATATATATATATATATATATAGAGAGAGAGAGAGAGAGAGAGAGAGAGAATGAATACACCTATGTATGATGTAAGGGATTTTTCTTTGTTTCATTAGGATTTTTAACGTAGCTTTAAAAAAAATTGTCATATCGCTACGATGTCTGCAGTGAGGCAGTTTATAGTGATGTCTAGCACTGGGGCATTATGCCGCAGACATGTAGCATGATGTCTCACCCAGTCACATTATCATGACACCAGGCCGACCAGTCCTAACACTAATCTCTTAATGCTGAGCGTCAAGCGAGGCAGCTAGTAGAACCAATTTTGTAAGTCTTTGATGTAAGGAAAAGTAAGATAAGATAAGATAAGAATTCTTTATTTCAGAGTACAAAGTCCATACCTTTAAATTAAAAAAAAAAGTTTTTTTAATATATATATATATATATATATATATATATAAATGAAGCACCCTATCATGATAAACAAACAAATATAACTAAGATGTCCCAATTTAAATTGGCCAACACTATGAAAGAAGTATGTAGGTATAAAATCACTATCACTGCAAGGTAGAATTTTTCTATACTTGCATGCAAACAGGATGACTGTTGCCTTAAACAGACATATAAGTATAATATACGGTGTGGATTATGTAAGAGTCATATTTACTCAAAAAGGACATAATGCTAAGATGCCAAAACAACTATAAAAATAAAAGATTTAAAAACTAAAGTTATAAGTAAATATGGAATAATAAATGACATGCAACTCTGATCCACAGATATCATTATTGATAAGAAGACATATAATGATTTAATAATGTATAACATCAATTCTATAAGGAAAACAAGAAGAGAAGATTCTTAAATATAACCATGTATATCAATGTTATAGTGATAAGAAGAGAAGACCATAAGCCGCTAATCTAAATATTTAAGAGTACATCTTAAGAGGTCTCTTTAAGATTGTATTACTATATACAACAACTACACACCCAATGTATACACTAACACATAGATATTACCTATACCTGCCTATCCCTTCTTCCTTGCAATAGAACTAAACTCGATACCATTCTCTACATAAAACAAATACATCTATATTTTAATGTTACCTACACTAGATTGCGTTTTACAATCTAAATATTGAGAACAGCTCGAAGAGTATATGGCCTCACAAACACAAAGTAATGGATAACGTACGATACAATATAGCAGTACACACATAGCACACATTGGCCAACATTGATCCACTGACTTGAATCACTTATGTAAATAACTCCAAGACCAGCAAGGGTTGAGAGTAGCGATACATTTAAGTTAAGGTCGTCTGTAAACCCAAATCAAAATTTACCCTAATGAAATCTTTAAATTAAAATATACAAACATACATACTAATGGGAAAACAAACCATCATTAAATCATTTAATTTTGGAACTAGGAAGTCCGTCAAATGATGTAACACTGAGACGGCCCACATCACAAACTGCTTTAGTACTCTTTGCTGTAATATAAATAAACCAAATAGTCATGCTACCAAACTATTTGCATTCAACCACCTATGAAGGTGGGAACTGAGTGACTTTAATCCACCAGACGATGGCAGTTATGATACTTTATGGAAAATGTACCTGAAAAAATATAGTTTTTCTAAAACGCCAAAGACAACTGATAACCTTTGAAGCAATTGGCCATTAATTTGGTCTTTTAAACAACGCCTTTACCAGCGCCTTCAATAACACATGAACCTTCATCAAAGCAAGCCAAATACCTTTTGATCAAAGAAAGTCTGCAACAAACTTAAATAAAAGCATCGTTTCATTTTGTAATGTGATTGAAACATATTTATTGTGCCTTGAAAGTTTCCTGAGAAGTTCAAGCTTATGATCTCTACCTATGGCTGCTTAAATCCCAAATTAAAGTTCCAGTAATTTGAAACAATGGATATATCCCCGTCAAGTTAAATGAAGGTGGCACATCTCGCAAGAATGTGGGGGCCCAGAGTAGCCGAGTGGTGTAAAGCGCTCTATGTTAAGGATCACTGCCATCTCACCTCTGCCTGCGTGAATTCGAGTGTAAGATTCGACTATTGTAGTTATATGAGAAAGCTTGCCAGTAGCTTCTTGTGGGTCAGTTTTTCTATCCGGGGTTTTCCTGGGTTCTTCTTCCACCAATAATACTGGCCGCCATGTATAACTTATCGTGTGCTGAAAAATGGCGTTAAACCCTACAACAACAGCAGGAATGTTAAGCTCTTTTAATTTTTAAAAAAGTTTTCATTTCCCTATTAATAATCTCATCCGCTTGGTATCCTCGGCATCATGGTAGTTATCCCTGGTTGACCAAAATATAGGCCAATTTAAGTACGTATAGCAAGCATATAAACAACTATACAGCTACGTGCTACTAGGAATATAAATATTGGGAAATATGTTGACAATGGGATATAGATCAAGTGAGGAATACCAATATATATTATATATATATATATATATATATATATATATATATATATATATATATATATATATATGTTTTAGTTGTGTTTTCTGAAAGGATTTGACTGATGCACGAGTGTTCGAACTTATGATCGAATACTTGAATATATGTATTTTTCATACGCATGTTTATTATTGAATGCATTATGGAGTGCACAGCACAAATGTAAGTTGTCAATGTACAAGTTTATTTCAGACTAGTTATCTTCATTTAATCAAAATTTGCATTTTTTACTCATCGCGTTAACTGTAGTCGCTAATGATAGGTCATCTATTAAAAGTGTCTCTTTCCCCAGGCTCTCAGTTGATTACCTGCATTACATCACAATGGGGATTTATCAAGTCAAACAGGCTCCAAACTATACATATGAATATCTCACAGATGAGGGTCTTTATGATGTTATGTTATGCATGGATTTTCCAGGTCTGTTACATGTAAAAATCCAGTCTCGCCACTCCAGAAATAAAACACATTCACTGTGGATCCAATACTAGCCTAATGATGACACGGATCCCATCAAAGGATGGTACTGTACCTGCAAGGTTGGTGCTCAAGTTGTAGGGTGTTGTGCCCATGTGTCAAGTGTCATATTGTTTCTGGGCTGCAAAAGATGGGAAAATGATTACTTGACAAAGAGAAAATGATTAACTACTCATCTTAAGGATGTACGATTTATTCCAGAATGTGCAAATAATGGGGAATCAATTGAGGAGTGATTGCTATGATGTGAACACTACCCTCATCAGTAATCATCTGGATATGTTATTTATATATATATATATATATATATATATATATATATATATATATATATATATATATATGTGTGTGTGTGTGTGTGTGTGTGTGTTCAAATATATTTTTCTATATAATTAAAATTTTCATCAACATCAAGCTGTTTTTATCATTATCACATGTCATTTGGGTGATGAGAAAGCGAGAATGATAATACATTCTACAATCAAATGAATATAAAAGATATTCTTTTAAGACATGATTTTCATTTGTTTGGACTTTGTTGGTGTTTTACTGACTACCTTGGTTTTCAGTAATTTTTTTATATTTGATGACTGTGCAGTCATGGCACTGGTTCTGTCTATAGAAAATGGAAAAGGTGTAGCTGAGTACATCATAATTTCTTGTGAGTTGTATGTTTCCCATATAATAATCAATGGAAATAGTGTTACTGAAAAATTCTGGCCACCTACCTTGGGGTATCTATTAGGGGTCTAAGGTTAAATGGACAAGCACATAAACGGTTAATCATCTCAACATTTTTATAGCAGGTGTATTAACACCCTTACTATATGTTGTGGTAGGAATGATGTGGATGTTACAAGAATCAGGATTTGTGATTAATTGTGTTTAAATACTAATGTTAGGTAATAATTATTTATTCAGCGCATTTCATTTTAACCTTGCATCATTACCTCCAGTTATTTACATAGCTTTAAGGTGAGATATTGTTATTGTTGATGCGTAGGAATACGGACATGCATGTTGGCCTACAAATAGTGCACATGTATAGGATAACTTACTTAAAACATATGTGCACAAAATTTGATTTCGAAACCACAAGTTATAATAGTTATTTTATTAATGTAACTATCTATACTTTAATGGTTTATATGAACATACATTCAATTAAAAATTTTTTATTCATTTATTTGTAAAACTAGGGAGAATAATTTGAGCACAGTACATTCCAATACTATCAGATATATTGAATCCCTGGTCTGCTAACACAATATCTCCAGGTAATAACTTTGATAGAAATCCACAGTTTTCAGTTATGTTTTTATCACTTGCCCTACCCCCCCCCCATGCTTTTGAAAGGAAAGAAATAGATCTATGGGGGGTTATACCAATAAGAAATTTTATGGTGTTGTTGTGCTTGTATGATGACCAAGTCTGAGCTCGCGCCATTAGGCTTTTATGTCTTTGTATAAATATTTCAAAACAGTCAATAATGACTGCGACTTTTCCACCAAAGTCTTTCCTAAATTCCATGGGCATGGTAAGCTGAAGCTCCTCCCTCTCTGACCAAAATAAAAGAGGCTTTAATCTACTATATAAAACATGAATGACAGTTAAAAATGTCCTTGACACTGTTGATGTTAAAACCTGAAATCTATATGCAATATCTTGCAAGGATAGGTTAAACTTAAGTCTCATTAGAGTCATTATAAGTTTTTCAAACTTCCCAACTTCTGGTCCTCTACTCGTTGGAATGTATTTACATACAAACTCAAACAGGGTCATCAGTGTCATGTAGCAAGGCATTCCAGTGTAATATTTTAATTTTTCTTCATTATCACAAAATGATTCTTGATTCATTTTGTAGCTGCTTAATATATCTTTAAGCAGTGTATTTTCATGAATCAGGTTTTGAATTTCACTGTCAACTACACTCTGGTTAATGGAGTTAGTCTTTGGTGTTGGTTCTTGATATGGTTCCATATTTCCCTTTACTGTAAAAGAACAAACAGGGTTGACCCTGTCATCAGTAGATTCTTCCCCATCCTGGACAAAAGAAGAGTCATGAAAATGCTGCAAATCCAGCAATGTTTTGGCAATATCATGTTCTTCTCTGGGCTTTTGTCGGTGTTGCAGTCGCTTGTACCTGTAATTTAAAAATCATAATGTTTAAGCCTGAAGCTCTATCAAATAGAATATATGACAGAACAATCAGCATCTTAGTGCTGTGTGAATTGCATTCCCTTTTCTATCTAGCAATACACCACTGTTTATATAACATATCAACTTTTTCACATTTAATGAATTTATACGAAATGCAACTGTTGTTTGATAATTACTTATATTATGGTATTGTAAATTAAAACAACATACTTACCATTAGAGAAAAAAAACCTGAGTAAATAAATATCGTTAACTGACAGTGTAGTCTCTAATTTTGTTATCTAGTTATGAAAATAATGTACTGTAATAAACTGAGTGACATTTGTCAAACTGAGGAAATTATACAATATAAGGGAACTAATTTGAATTGTCAATGACAAATAATTTTTACCTTTCCATATCTATCATAGTTATCATATGACGTCATCACATACAGGCACTGTAAGGTCATCCGCCATCTGCTAGGTTCTGGTTAATGGCATTCGCAATAAAATGAGCGTTTCCTTTTGGCCATTATAGACAAACGTTCTTTATAAATGTGCACATCCCTTTGAATGACAGAAAACTGTATGTCGCGAGTTTAATATTGTATTCCCACGCTAGTTTTAAAATAGCCGCATATGGTGTTAAGTGCAAAGTACAATACATATAGTCTGTTTCTTTCTTCTATTCTTTGTTCTAAGTTTATATCATAGCAGCCACTGCCATTTATTTGTTTTAAATATGTTCCAATGAACATTTTAAAGAGAGAGAGAGAGAGAGAGACAGAGAGACAGAGAGACAGAGAGAGAGAGAGAGAGAGAGAGAGAGTAAACTGGGAGACATGATGTTGTGATTATATTAATATATTCAGCTGTGAGGTCATTTACGCAAAACCTTCCATTTTTATTATTTCTAAAACATTTTTAACCATTTATTAAAACTTTTAAACCAATAGTGTTTTCTTTTTTATAAATGTCCATATTCTATATTTAAAGAAGACTGCAATTGGGAATATTAAAATTGCCAATTTTGTAAAGTGTAGATTTATAAGTATATTTAAATTTATAACTAATATATAATCACTGATGCGGTTAGAATTGTTGCCTTTTTTGCACTTATTTTAAACACAACTTAGTTACGGACTAGGTAGTGTATTTATGATAGTCGACTAATATCATGTGATCATTCGTTTAGAATTTGAAATAGACTATTGTGCTTCCTTGGTATATTAATAAAGTGCGTTCGCGCCATTATCGATTGTGCTGCTAAACATTAGGCCTACAATATATGCATTTTTGGTGTTTGGTTGGTGGTGGTCAATTTACCCTTTATCATTCATATTTCACAAAAGTATGAAACAATTGCAAAAGTGTTGGTATAAGGTATATTAAATACTGCTTGGCATTCACATTAATATGCGGACAAATATATAGTTCATAAACGGAGCATGTATTAAATCGAGGCTACATCAAGGGGTATGGATCACAAGATATTTATTTTAATTTCTGCTATAGATTGAAACACTTGCTTATGTGTGTGTGTGTGTGATATATTGCCATGAAAGTATAAGGATGCAAATACATAAAGAATACTTGTCATTCTTAGTGAAGGTAACAAACCAATATATTTGGTGATGAAACGAACATATTGGCCCCTGTCAGTGCATCTTATATATTATTATCTTTCAGTAATATTAAACAATAATTCAATTAATTCAATACAATTAAACATCGTCAAATAATGTTAATCAATATTTCATGTTTGAACAATTTGTATTATTTTATGGTTAAGTACCTTTTTTATCAATGTAATTTAGGTGTAGTATTCAGTTGACGTATACGTTAGATATATATATATATATATATATATATATATATATATATATATATATATATATATATATATATATATATATATATATATATATATATATATATAGTTTTGCTTTTGCCTTTTATAGATCAATTTGGTATAGTTTTAGAAATATAATTTTAATTACAAAGCTTTATAACCCAAAATTAAAATGAATTCATATTGCAAAATTTAAAACTGAGTGAATAGTTCTTGACAAAGCGGTATCTATGATAAGTAATAGGAAAATATGAATTCTTTTCATGTCTTTTATTATAGTGTTTTGACACCCGGTAACCATGGCAACGGACACGTGAACACAAAACTGATGTCAGAAATAAATGTTAACTACCTCGTATGTACAGTCACAGGAATCTGACGTTTTATCAATAAAGTACGGCGAAATGTCTGACAAAATGAAATACCCTTAAGAATAAGGGCAAGGAATGCAAGCGTGAACGCAACCCTTCGCTCGATTCGACATTTTCTCACGAGTCTTTTATCTCTTCAGAATCGCAATAAGACTGAAACACTATACATATGCATTCAAAAGACAGTTACTTACCAAAGCATAGCTCTTACATGACTATGTCATGAATCCAACCGGCGAATTAACCTTTTTTTTATATATATATAATTATTGTTAAGGGTATTTCATTTTGTAAGACGTTTCGCCGTACTTTATTGATAAAACGTCAGACTCCTGTGGTACAGTATACATAATATAATGACATTTGGAGAGGGGGCAGAAAATGGCCCTTATTCAATATAGTCCTTTCAATTTATTTTCAGCACCCCCTCCGCCCCATTATTTATCCAAACATCCTCTTATGTTGACAGTATTAGCCTTGTCTCGATGATGTCGAGATAAAAGGATAAGATAAACGGATAGTACTGTATTATGAAAATGGCGACACTGTTTTCAAATTGCGTACAAAATACTGAAGTTGTCGATTTTTTGGCGACAACTTTTTTTTTATAGTTATCAACATCCCTGCGTGGCGTTACGAAATTAACACTTTCGTGACAGAACTATAAATTAGAGAAAAACAATTCCAATTACGTGTTTGATCTTATGGGGTATGGGTTAACAATAAATAATAAAATTATTATATTAAAGTATTTTTTATTCGAGCGATTTATGAGGGAGAAGTGCATCCTGTTGTCACTTACATTAAAATATATTGTAAAGTCGGATGCAAGTTCCAGTGACATGACGAATATCATGTCCTTAGGAAGGTCTAACTTTTGTAAATATACTTGTACAAATCAAACCGACCCGAAATAATCATTACAATCCACATGAAAATATTACAAGTATTAGTAAAAGTAATTTAAAACAAGACAATATTATCATCAGCGTCGTCATCTGGTTCGCTATCATCACGAACGTTGTAGCATGCAGTTAGTCATGAATAAAAAGTTAGATTAGTTCTCAAGACCCGCTCTTGAGTGAAATTTGATGATATGACCAAGCATCCAATTATCCAGAGGAAATCCTATATAAAGATTGCTAAGACGCCTATGTTTCTCACGATTATCAGCAAACCGATATTCTCTGGAAAAGGTTATGGTTTTCATCTCAACATTATAAACCACAGGTGCTCGACGCGAGCTTGATGTTGAGAAGGATAAAAAGCAATCTGACGGAAACAAATCAGTGGCAAAAATACCTTAGATTACACCTATGACCATTCTGACATAGGAGCCTCTCTATCATACAATATGAGAGAGAAGTTACGTAACTTCCAGATATTTGGTTTCATCCATGACCCTCAATTTCCTTATTTTTCCGTCTTTAAAGGCACACAACCATACCCCATGGCTTGTTTCACTCCTGACATATGGTTATATTCATCAAGCCATAATTGACTTTTATGCGTTGTACCAAACTGTTGTTACGGGCTCCGAAAAGTGCGATTTTCGCAAAAGAGCTACATGTACCATGTTTGCGACTCTGCGATACATTCCTTCTGTAATTACATAAGTGGTAGATGCAAAAGTAAGTTTTACTCTTTTTGGGGGTAGGGCACCAGACAGATGACCCCCCTCCACACACACACACACACACACATTTTCCAAGAAAATAAAAGGTGTTTTATGTGCATATGTTACCCACAAAGGTGTGTATGTTTGTATTTAATATCAAAATAATAACAAATCTAGCTAAAGACTAAAATTGTTGACTGGATATTTATTTTCCCTAGTGTTTCATAAAAGTTTGTTCGTCCGATTGTGTGTTTGTCCCCAGTATCGGAGTTCTATCCATTGTTTATTTAGTAATCTGTGCGAATTGTTGTTGTTTCAGGGTTTAACGCCACTTTTTCAGCACACGAAAGGTTTTACATGGCGGCTAGTATTATTGGTGGATGAAGAAACCGGAAAAACCTCCGGAAAGTACCACCGACCCACGAGAAGCTACTGGCAAGCTTTCTCACATAACTACATTTGCCGAATCTTAGACTCGAACCCACGCAGACAGAGGTGAGATGGCAGTGATCCGTAACGGAAAGCGCTTTAGACCACTCGGCCATTCGGGTCCCCAATCTGTGCGAAAGACCTTCTAAGTCCTGTGTGTGCTGATGTGCTTTTGCTATATTGTGTGTATGCTATAGATTTAAATGTAGGGACTACATGGTCTGTCATATTATATCCCATTCGTCTTAACATATAAAATATTTGGATTTACAATTTGACCCAGTTTGGGGGTTAATTTATTTTACTTAAATATTATTTAAATTTAAAAATTTGTCGAGAAATTGGTGCATTACAATGTTTATGAAATAAAAAAGGATTGCAATGTTTCATGTGCGTGATCGTGGTGTGTCGCTTTCTCATTAATATAAATTAATTATTGCGAGATGCTAATCCCGAGTAAGGAGCTGCATTTTCTTTATTCATTTTTCTTACCTGCGGGAAGGGCCCCAAATGGCTGAGTGGTCTAAAGCGCTCTACGTTACGGATCACTGCCATCTCACCTCTGTGATATACAGTGCAAATCGGTCTTGCCACAGTACTAAAACTACTCTTCTGACAGTATTTAGTGACATTTTTTTCTGCTTTGGATAGCGAGAAGATTACAGTCCCCACCCTTCCTGATTTTTCAGCAGCATTTGGCGCATTAGACCACGATATATTACTTCACCGTCTCCGGCATGTATTTTGCATTTACAATACGGCCTTACAGTGGTTCAAGTCCTATGTAGTCAACAGGACACAAATTGTATATGTAAATGGAATACGCTCGAGATAAGTTAATCTATGTTGTGGTGTTCCACAGGGGTCTCTTAATGGACCTGTTCTCTCCATTCTATATACTCAGACGCTCTTAAGTTTTATAGGTCATCACCCAGTGTCTCACAAATTGTACGCTGATGACAGCCAATTATACAAAACTAGCCACCCAACTGAAGTTGATGCTACCATCCAAGGATTAGAGAGGTGCATTCCTGATGTGAAATCATGGATGACATGTGACAAGCTGCAGAATAATGATAAAATTGAGACCATTATGATCACAACACAAAGACTTTCTCATTCATATCCTTTACTTCAAACAATAAAAATCAGTAATACCAACATTAGAATCGCACAGTCAGTACGAAACCTTAGGTGTTACTCAGACACTACTCTCACATTGCACCAACATATCATGAACATATGCAAGGCTGCATATCTTCAGCTGAGACGCATCAGCTCCATTAGCAAATATCTTTCAGTTGATGCCACTAAAACACTTTTTTGTTTTCAGTAATACTTTAAAGACTGGACTATGTTAACTCAGTTATGTCTGGTTCTTCTCGATATCTACTCCAGGAGCTTCAAAACGTTCAAAACATAGCTGCTCGGATCATCTTTAGAGTACCACACCTCATAACTGCACTGTACCCTATACTGGCTAGTCATTCCATCCAGAATCAAATGCAAAATGTGTTCTATATGCTACGTTTCACTGACGGACTCCAGACCAGCATACCTATTCGCCTCACCCATGTGTACACACCAGCAAGATATTTACGCTCCTCTTCTGACAATCATATACTCAGTATTCCCACTATGTAAACAAATTCATATGGACAACATTCTTTTCCATACCAGGCCCAGCATCGTAGACTGAATTTACCATTCAAATTAGACACAAAGACAAAGATCCTTTCAAGAGTGCTCCTATAACGCACCTTTTTCGACTGAAATAGCAAACTTAAGACCTAATACTGTTTCGTACTTTCAATATTTTCAAAATTATTTATGTTTTCCAATTTCATGGTTTTTGTTTTTGTTTTTCAGTAGTCATATTATCATAGATGTTATATAGCGCATATAGATTCTAAAGACAAGGCGCTATACAAAGTCCTCATTATTATTATTATTATTATTATTATTATTATTATTATTATTATTATTATTGTAACCTTTCACGGTGATAGAGCGACATGGAAAATTTAATAGGTGAAGTGACGTCATGCTACTAGCTAGTTCAGCGGAAAGCGGGTGTCGAGTAAGATCAGCTAGCTATGCGGTAGCGGGTGGCGGTTAAGTTCATCGGGTGGTGGCTACGTTCACATAGTTCAGCGAGTGGCTGGTTGTGGGTAGCATTTACAGCTAGTTCATAAAACTATACCAATAAAACAACGCTTGGCTGGCAAGAACATAGAACTGGATACAATGCATCGCGGGGCGGGACAAGTTTTTTTTTTATGGTTTAACGCCATTTTTCAGCACAATATAGGCTATACATGGCGGCCAGTATTAATGGTGGAGGAAGAACCCGGAAATCCCCCAGAAAGAACCACCGACCCACGAGAAGCTACTGGCAAGCTTTCTCACATAACTACATTAGCGAATCTTTAGACTCGAACCCACGCAGACAGAGGTGAGATGGCAGTGATCCGTAACGGAAAGCGCTTTAGACCACTCGGCCAGTCGGGGCGGGATATATCACTTCCTAGAAAGCCTGGTGGATATTATAGCCGATGTCCAGTACCGTGACGTCACCCATCTATATAATATCCCCTATATAATGCCCCTATATAATATCTTATTCCCCTATAGAGGCCCAATTTCCCCATGATAAATTCGCATTGTCGATAGACAGTCACTATCTATTTTCACTCTACATCCCTATCTTCAATTCTCCTTCTCGCTAGACAGACCCAACAATCTCTCTATGTTCAATTCCCCTTGTCGGTCCAGGTTGATTTTTAAAACCTTTTTGCTAAACGTGCCCAAGGGGGAGTCTTGTAATGCTCATTCCCCTTTTGAAGCTATAAATTGTTTCCAAAGTGATCCATGGTGGTCGTCTAATGCTAATTGCCAATGTAGCAAAAGTGGCCCTGTTAACTACTGTTAATGGCATTCCCGGGGAGATTCAGATGGTTATCTCTTTTAGGTCATACCAGCCTTAACCAACAAAAACATACACTTTTCACTGTAAACATATACAAGGCAATTTGTAGCAAAACCGAAAATTGTTTTGGATAGGGTTCGAGGTGGAATAAACTATCATGGATCCTCGAGCGCATATCTTCATTTAATGTACCACAAAGTATAAAGCTACCATTACAGATAGCATAGAAATGACGAAGATTCAAATCAACACTTTTTATTTCGTTTCAGTAAATGCATAAAAACTACTTCTTTCTCGTAATATTTAAAAAGAATATTCATACACCGAAGTTCAAATGTACAATCGCACTACTGTAAATTTTCGATAAATGGCTTAGTCCACTCCAATTAAACGACAATGGTTTTACTGTACCTATGATAATCATGACGATAGGTTTGATCATGTTGATGATGTTACTGACGAAGATGATGATAATGACGACGAAAATGGTAATTCTGATGAAGACAACTACAACTCCAGTGATAACCATGATGACAAAGATGATTACAAAACTACTGGGGGTGTAAATAACGATGTTATGACTGATGTTTGACTATCCTTACTGTCACCACTGGCATGTACACTATCTATTTATCAGTTACAACACTGTCTCCGTTGCGACCCATACATATATACCCTAAGTCAAGTATACATTCATTTAGGATGTATCTCTGACAAAACAACGGAAGTAAGTAAGTTACATGGAGAGTTTATATGCTTTAACAATGTGTTCTCTCTCACTACCATCACCAAGTAAATATAACAAGCTGTTCCATTTCATCACCACTATCACCAAGTAAATTCAGCAATCTGTTACTTTTCACCACCAGCAAGTAAATATAACAATTCGTTAATTTTCACCACCACCAAGTAAATATAACAATCTGTTACTTTACACGACCAGTAATAATTTGATATACTTAATTTTATAGTGTGTAATATATCAAAGATTACAATTCAAATAAGGTCGTATTTAAACTGCACGAAAATAATTAAAAGCTCGGCTGATGATTAATGCATAGTATTCGGTGTACTTGGCAAAACGTTTGAACGTGCAATAGTTGATAAGTAAGTGTGCATATAAATACATATATTCACAAAAGTATGCATCTTATCCCAGAACATTTGAAGATGAAGAACTTTTCTATTTATTTTTCTCTATTTGAAAGTTATTTCAGGAATTTACTACATGCCATATATCGATCCTCATTTTCCGTTTATGACACTCATGTTGGATCGATAATTGTTTACTCTGATCGCAATGCCTGTCAGATACGCAAAGCCGACTATCGGACGCGACACTAATCAGAAGGTTGGACGTTTCCTACATCATTGGATCTAAAGGATTGTATTAGTTGAAAAGAATCTTCATAAAATCGGAAACAACAAGCCTCGCACAATAGAGGACAAACCTCACACACCAAAAACACAAACCCTACAAAGACTCAAAATTCGGCCAGACGTTGAATAAAACAAATATTTATTGATTTAATATTTTCTGTTTTAGGGTTTTTTACTCGGTCTTCTAAGAGTCTAAATGTTATGACTTACGAATGACTAATCAAACTTTCTTCTTTTATCTTGTATGACCTGTCAGATACACCAAGTAAATATAACAAGCTGTTCCATTTCATCACCACTATCACCAAGTAAATTCAGCAATCTGTTACTTTTCACCACCAGCAAGTAAATATAACAATTCGTTAATTTTCACCACCACCAAGTAAATATAACATAAATCATACAAGCTGCCATTATCTGTCTTAAATTGTCTTAAATTAGATTTTATATTTTTATCTTGTATGACCTGTCTTCTTTTATCTTGTATGACCTGTCCTCTATTGTGCGAGGCTTGAACTAGCATGCCCTTAGCCAGAAGCACACATACACATACAGATACACATCCTCAGTTTGTAATATTCGTGTTTACATTGAAGCCTTTCAGTAATCTAGATGTTATTATTTTATTTTTCAGGTGGCTATCACATATCTTTAATAGTTAAGTGTGGGATAATTTAAGACAGATAATGGCAGCTTGTATGATTTATGTATTGTCAAACATGTTCACGCTTTCCCCAGATACCAGTATTTACAAGACTGTAAAGTTGTATAATTAGATTGTTACTCCAATAGAAAGCTGTTGATTCAAATATGATGTAAATACTTTTCAAAGACAAATGTCATTAACTTGTATTTGAAAGCAAAATTCCAACCGTCTTTATTCTTTTCAGCTGTACTAAAAATACAGTTTGAAGAGAGAGAGAGAGAGAGAGAGAGAGAGAGAGAGAGAGAGAGAGAGAGAGAGAGAGAGAGAGAGAGAGAGAGAGAGAGGGGGGGGGAAGGCTACAAACGGATACCATAGAAAGGAAGATTGCTGACTGGCAAATGTATAGGAACACCTATAAGCTATTAACCGAACTAAATTTCGACCAATAAGCTGTTGACATTATCGACCTAATAAATAGAGAACAGTAACATGAGCTGTGTACAAGTTAATGGAAATCAGCCGAGACACGCAAAATACTTTAGTATGTATGTTAGCGACATATTGCTTGTGAAATGTCATGATATATGTATAAACTTTTTTGCTGCTATCATCCACTTGACATATTGGTATGTCAGTGAAATTCAGTCTTTAAAATACCGGTTACCTTATACAACTGTTGCATTGCCTAACCTGATGAAAACGTTTTTTTTTTATTAAAGTGTTATCTGTCTCAATATCACTTCTGATTTATAAATGCGAGACAGTCGTTGCATATTATAAATGCGAGACAGTCGTTGCATATTATACATATGGTGATACCAATTTGGATAGCAAGCTTTCTGCGTCCAGTAGAAACATGATATACACGTGAAGACCATTAAGACACCGAGGGCTAGTTAGGAAACTGCAAAATAAAAATATTTCGATATTTGCCCATTAGTATCAAGCTTGAACCAAGTATCAGTGTGAAAAAACAAAATTAAGTCTTTTTTTTTAAAACGTGATCTGTATTGGCAGATAAGAAGATTGGGTAAAGGTTATTTATAACTGACACAAGCATTTTCAAAGCCATGTTGTACTTAGACGTCTGTTAACGGTAGAAATTCGAGGGGCCTATATTGTGCTGAAAAATGGCGTTAAACCATAAAAAAAATAATGGTAGATATGCACTCAGGTTTATTCTCAAAATACAAATCGGTATCTACTTGACTCTTGGACGAGTATGCAGAAAGGCATTTTGCCTGGTCAATTCTAACCCTCCCAAATTTAGAGGACAAGAGATTTTCCTGAGTTCTGTATACATTCGTGTTTTCACTTCGGCAGCAATGTCGCATTTATGTGATTAGGACAACGCGCGCGCATGCGTGCGTGCGTTCATGCGTGTGTGTGTGTGTGTGAACATTATAACTTGCTTATAAATATGTACATATGGAGCGCTTGAATGTAAATTAGATGATCCAAATACAACCAGACATTCGATTTGAGGAATTTAAATATATAGTTTGACTTTTTACATTATCATTGTGTCGTTACATTTTATAACGTTCTTTTTTGCAGAATGTGATCTTAATGAACCTAATTTCAGAAAACACACTTAATTTATTCTTTCCTCTTTTATCGTTTTCTCTTACTTAGCTACATCAACTTCTGTTGTTCTGTTTGGGCCTCCGCGTTGCCGAGTGTGCTAAAGACCTGCGTGGTTGAGTATTGTGAGGCCTTTGCTTTTGCTGATTGGGTCTAAGGCGTTGCGTGGTCGAGTAGTGAAAGGCATCAGCGTTGCCGTATGGTCTAAGGCGTTGCGTAGTTGAGTAGTGAGAGGCACCAGGTGACAGAGTGTTCTAAAGGGTTCGTTTTAAAAATTACTCGCATATCTCACTCGGTCACATAAGCTTAAATCTCGGCTCGAAAAACACTGTATATATTAGAAAGCGTACCATTAGTTTCGCGTATGTCGTGGCTCGATTCGGTGGTCTTCCTAATGTCTCTGTCAAATACTGACTGCCACGTATAACCTGTCATGCATTAAGGAATGGCATGAAACACCACAATACAAAATAAAAACCGTTTTGCTGTTGGTTTATTTTTATCCGTGTTCCTAATAGGACACTGATTAAAGGTAATCCATGTGCGTGGAAAGCGAGGATGAAGTCTTCATTCCTATGTTTTCTTTTCACTTGTATGTTAGGAGCTGAGACCGGTTTGTTTGTCTGGCTTTCTGCATCGCTCTCACTGCCACTGATTTATCATTGTTCTAGCCGCAGTTTGTCAGATATTGGTTCAGTTCTCTGAACTTCTTATCAAAGGTTTTCTCATCAGAGCCAGTTCTTCCAATCCTTAGCGCTTTACTGTAAGAAATGATATGGATGCAGTACATTGGGTACCTGCTGGATGGAATAAGGTCTTGCTGTTTGATGTTTCTAAGTCTTGTTTGAGTAAATGTCTGTGTGAAGTGTTTTCGTCACAATTTTATTTTTTGTATCCAAATTGCATGGTCTGTGTTAAAAGTTTCAGCAGCGAATTTGATTAAATGATAGAACGCTTTAATCTCCATTATGAATTAGTCTAGATGTTCCAACATTGAAACCTACCAGCTTCTCGGAAAATAGATAATTGATTCAATGTTCCAAAGTTTGGTGTCTTTCACTCTTGTATTGTTACTTATTTAGAAAGCAAAAACTCGTAACAAAATAAATTAAAGATAATGAGATACTGAAATATGTCGGCAGGAGACAATTGGCCACAGTGGCGATATCGGATTTTGAACTACCTTCTTTTTCATTTAGAAACGTATCTACTTTCGTTTTTGTTATTTAGACCTGTATTCTGTAATTTCACTATTTACAATTTTATGATTACTATTTTCATTCTTTCTCCATCAGGAGGAAACAAACTTCATGTAGAAAGAGTGTTGACTCACTAGTTTACTTGTATTGGTCAATGACTAATCGTCATCAAGAATGCCCAAATCTTTCCCGAAACATCAAACGTTCAAGAATTTACGTTTTATAACATGTTCCACAAATTTAATTGAACATTAATGAAATGTTGCTATTCAATTTCCCGTGTGACTCGTACAAGCTGGTATTTGTGCTACACTCGACGATCAAATGTTAATTGTTTCGTAAGAAACGAGTCATTACTTTGACAGAATACATAACCTGATGCATTATTTGTATAATCCAACTTTGTATCGATACCAAAAATTTGAGAAATTTCGAAATTTCTTATCGGTGTAGCATTACAGCCGTCAATCCCATTTACACAGAACAGAGAAAGATATCCACTCAAATCGACTGTGCCAAAACAAAATAAAAAATTATCTTTCAAATACGTGGAAAAGTAATATTTAAAATGACGTCATGGCTAAAACCAAATTATGGTGTGGACGTTTTTGCACCTCTTTGCACTGTAATCTGACACGTTGTCTATAAGGTATTAATAGGTCAACACAATAGAGTAATTAGTTATGTAGCCATCTTTATATTGGTCATGAAATAGTCACTGTTTCTCGAAATTTACTATAGTTTACAAACTTGAAACCGAGAACTTTGAAATTTTGTAAACTATTGTATTATTGTCCGTGTCGCTTTAAGTTTGGGCTAATTCTATGTTTCTATCATAACGGGACATTTTAAGCTAGGTGATTTTAAACATATAAGCATTATTTGAAAAGTTTTAATTGTTTCCATTTTGTAATTTGTTTTATTTCGTTTATTTGCAGGCAACATCTTTCACGCTCTACAATGACACGACGTCCACCTCAGAAGGTAAAGGGGTATGTCCGTATGATCCTTTTGACAGAGTGGTGTCCTTGTTATCAGAAGATCGCAATGATAGCAGGAATACGATGATTTACACAGGGGTATACGACGATTTCCTAAAAACGGATCCATATATTTTGAGGCAACCTCTGTTTTTTTCAACACGTGCTCAACAAGTACCGAAAATTAAAACAGGAACTGAATCTGATTGGCTATATCGACCCCATTTCGTTGGCGGAAGTGACGTAGGTGAGGAAGTTTTATTCTTCTTTAGGGAAGAAGGAAAATATTGCTTACGTCCGGAAAGACAACTATTTTCACGAGTTGCTAAAGTATGCAAATCTGATCCTGGATATTATGACATGTATTGGCTGTCATACCAAAAGACACGACTATGTTGTCGTATGCCGGGAGATCACGAAGATTTATATCAAATCGAGGATATAGCTGAAGTATATGATGTTTTTTATGCCCTATTTACAAAATCATTTGAAGGAATGAAAGCTTCGGTTGTTTGCTCCTTCACTAAAAATGTCATTCTCAAATCATTCCTAGGTAAGTATCAAGCATCCTGTTCAAATAATGGTAGAGTGCGTTCTTCAGCAGTAGCATACTCTATGAGCAGTAGTTGTGATGTTTTCCGTAATGAAAATCACAGTTTTTCTAGTATGTATAAAAAAGAAAATTTCTTGATGGAACAAGAACTGAAGGGATCAAACGTTTTTTATACTAAGGACGTTCTATACACAGATATCGAAGTTATCTTTAATAGATATGGTCAAAACGATACGACAATATTTGCTGCAACGAATGGCGGACAGATACACGAGATATTAGTTCAGTTCCCGCCCAGCAACTCAATTTCTAGGATTTACAATATATTCAATGGCACTGAGGAAATCCGATCGTTAATTTATTTCAAAGAGCAACTTTATATAAGTTCGGATTCTTCCGTAATTCAAGTCAATATTCGATGTGCAAAATATGGAAAGTGCGAGGACTGTAGAAGTGATCCAAACTGTACATGTTGCACGAGTGTCGGCTGCAAGGTGTCTAACCAGACTTCGTGTTTGGACGGCAATAAAGATGCATCTTCTGATGCAGATGTAGATCGACTCAAGAAAGTCGACATCAAGACGTATTTGGGGTCTACCAGCTTTCTTGAGATCAATCAAACATTGCCGAATTCTGAGGTACAGTGGTATTTCAATAGCACACCACTTTCTCTAAACAATCCAAACCTTGTGCTAACGAAGGAAAATAATTTAATAATAAAATATACTCAACACGACAACGAAGGAAATTATACCGCCGTTGAAATTATGGGAAACAACACATATAAATCAGAAATTAATTTAAGTGTTATTGATCATTCGTCTGTAATGCGTTGGGAGAAGGCTTTCAATGAATGGAGTGTCAGTTTTGAAAACGCGAAGACTTGTTCAGGAAACTTCAAAATGCAGTGTTGAGTGTAACATGGTAGATCATATTACAAGCATCTAACAGCCGCTAAATATATAAAACTGTATCAAAATCATCTACCTTGTCTTATTGTTGTGATTGTGATGTCGTCAAGTGTAAATTCGAACCATTGCTTATGTATTCACGCCTGTTTATAGATACGTTTCGAAGTGCTTTCTCTTTTACAGTGTCGTTCTTAAAAAAAAGTGTAAAGTCGAAAAGAGACATGCTTATAGACCGTTACATGAGTAAAAGCTTCATACTATATCCAAAACTGTCGACGTAATTCTCATTTTGATGAAGGGAGTAAAATATTTACGATCGAGTTATAACCCAATATTCCTTCGTAGCTACGTGGGAATAATTTTTGAAAGGAGCGTGTGTAATCATTCCATCAAAATATATTGTGTGAGACACTTTGCACCAAAATATACAAACATTATAATTGAACTGCAATTGTTACTTTATTGAACTAATAGGGGTCATTTAGAAATACACATAAAGCATGGAAAGATCATGTATCTACTCTAATAAAGTTTGTGTGTTTTAAAAATATTGAGATGTGTTATAATTACCAATTAAAGGAATTTTTAAAAAAGTAATTAACAAATTTTATTAAACATATATATTAAATTATTAGTATTTATATTTTGATAAGTGAATCAAATCAAGGGCAAAACTGGCTCTGTTAGATTAATTAATCAACTTAAGTATTTTTAATTATTTTTCAATTCAACAGTACACCAGTGATTGTAAATCGTAATCAAATCACTTAAGCGTTAGAAATGAATATATACGTATGTGGTATGTGTTTTGCACGATGGATTGTTACAAACTTGATGAACAATTAGTACGAGGAAACATGTTTTCATTTCACGGTCGAATCTATTCAACGGTGTGTGATTTATTATGGTCCTCAATGCATGAGCGAACCGGAAATATAAATTACAGTAAATCAATCGGTATGTTCATGGAAAAATGGCGTACCCGCAGTGATCACATCTTTGTCATATCTTGGATAGGTTTACAAAAAATGTTCCCTTTTCGGCCAAAAATATTAAGTAATGTTGATCAGTGGAATAACACTTCGAATTAACATACACAAATACTATTACTGTGTAAACTCAGAAATGTATCGCTTGTTTACAAATTCTGTATTATTACTGTTTTGGCCTGGAGTCAATTTGATACTGTAAACATGATCAGTTTGCCTAAATATTAACTTACAATGATTGACAGACGCATATTTACATTTTTGTGGGATTCCAAATTTGAATGCTCTACTAGGGCTGTATGTATTAAATCTATTGAAATGTCACCCAGCTGGAATGAAAACACAAGGTCTATGTATCCAGCATATACAAGCTATATTCACCCAAATTTAATTCTTTGCAAAGTAATGGACTGGTTTGCAATTATGATCGTTCAACCCCAGTTTAGGCCTTATAAATATATTTATACCTTTTACATACCTCAGTTTAATAAACGTGCATAGCAATTTTTAAAACATTTCCTGTAAACAAACCGGCGTTTATCTTTGCTAAGTTTCCAACTGGAAACTCGTGCAATACCTTGTTTACTTTGATCAAATTCGGTCTTTTTCAGATGAAGGTTTCGTTACCAATGCCTCTATTATGCATGGAATACAAACATGCTCTACTGATTAAAAGTATTCATGCATATTACTAACAAGACTTAACAAGTAACAAAATAACACTTTCTTGTCCTTCTTTCTATCTGGGCATAAACGAAATATCAGGAACTAGGACTGACCTTTCCAGACCGAATCTGGTTAGTTTATTGATAAACTGTGCCTACCTGGATTATTTTGCTCCCTCTATTTTAATGGGTGCAGTAACTGACTTCAGCTTATAATAGTAAGTTGTTCACCTTTTCATGCCTTATTGATATACGTATGCCTGTAAGCTACTCAAACTTTCATGTCTTATTGATATACGTATGCCTGTAAGTTACTCAAACTTTCATGCCTTATTGATATACTTATGCCTGTAAGTTGCTCACGTTTTCATGCCTTATTGATATACATATGCCTGTAAGCTACTCAAACGTTCATGCCTTATTGATATACGTATGCCTGTAAGCTACTCAAACGTTTATGCCTTATTGATATACATATGCCTGTAAGCTACTCAAAACGTTCATGCCTTATTGATATACGTATGCCTGTGAGCTACTCAAACGTTCATGCCTTATTGATATACATATGCCTGTAAGCTACTCAAACGTTCATGCCTTATTGATATACGTATGCCTGTAAGTTGCTCACTTTTTCATGCCTTATTGATATACATATGCCTGTAAGCTACTCAAACGTTCATGCCTTATTGATATACATATGCCTGTAAGCTACTCAAACGTTCATGCCTTATTGATATACGTATGCCTGTAAGCTACTCAAACGTTCATGCCTTATTGATATACATATGCCTGTAAGCTACTCAAACGTTTATGCCTTATTGATATACGTATGCCTGTAAGTTGCTCACGTTTTCATGCCTTATTGATATACATATGCCTGTAAGCTACTCAAACGTTCATGCCTTATTGATATACGTATGTCTGTAAGTTTCTCACGTTTTCATGCCTTATTGATATACGTATGCCTGTAAGCTACTCAAATGTTCATGCCTTATTGATATACATATGTCTGTAAGTTTCTCACTTTTTTTATGCCTTATTGATATACGTCTGCCTGTAAGTTACTCAAACTTTCATGCCTTATTGATATACATATGCCTGTAAGCTACTCAGACGTTCATACCTTATTGATATACGTATGTCTGTAAGTTGCTCACGTTTTCATGCCTTATTGATATACATATGCCTGTAAGCTACTCAAACGTTCATGCCTTATTGATATACGTATGCCTGTAAGTTGCTCACTTTTTCATGCCTTATTGATATACGTATGCCTGTAAGTTGCTCACTTTTTCATGCCTTATTGATATACGTATGCCTGTAAGCTACTCAAACGGTCATGCCTTATTGATATACTTATGCCTGTAAGTTGCTCACTTTTTTTATGCCTTATTGATATACGTATGCCTGTAAGCTACTCAAACGTTCATGCCTTATTGATATACATATGCCTGTAAGCTACTCAAACTTTCATGCCTTACTGATATACGTATGCCTGTAAGTTACTCAAACTTTCAGTCCTTATTGTCCTATACATGTTTAGAAACACCTCAATTCCCGTTCTTCTTGACCTCTATATTATTTTAAGTTGCCCAAACTTCCGTCTATATCTATACATGCTTATAAGTTACTTATACGCTAATTTACAGTAATTATTATCATATACATCCTTTCGTTTGGCCAAGATATTCTTGATGGCACAATTAATACCGATGTCTTAACCGGGGCCATGTTTATCTCAAACGTACTAACTATTTGTAAGTCTATACATTTAACAAAATATTTCGATAAAGTTAAATCTAGCGGTTGTTTCTTTCATGTCATTGTCATAGTGTTTTAATGTTTTGATTACCGTTGTTGGTGTTGTTGTTGTTATTATTATTATTATATATATATATATATATATATATATATATATATATATATATATATATATATATATATATATATATATATATATATATATCTATATATATATATATATATATATATATATATATATATATATATCTATATATATATATATATATCTATATGAATATACGTATGCCTGTAAGTTACTCAAACTTTCAGTCCTTATTGTCCTATACATGTTTAGAAACACCTCAATTCCCGTGAATATTTGTGCAGCATGTGTGCATTTGCATATGTGAATATTTATGCTAATGAATATATATTGTAATAAATTTTGAGTATGTATATTTCACAGCACCCCGTTTTTAAGCAATTCTTAGATTTATTTGTGTGATTATTTGGTCTTCGGCGCCATGAAAATATTCCTGGCCCGAAATAATTATCCAATTAGTAGGAGCAAACGTCACAGGGCCGAGTGTTAGTGAATTTGAACCATGCTGGGGTTCGTTAGTAATGAATTTAGGTACAAGCCGAATGACTGTCTCTGGTGTTACATCGTCCATATTAAAATCCAGTGGTGTATAATAGTGTTGTGGTTGAAATGGCAGTATTTATGGTTGGAAGTCGGGAAAGTATACAATGGAATCAATAAGTTGGGACTTGGTAGATACGGTTTATGTGACCATAGTGGAAAATAGTCGTATTTATACGAGCGTGATACGCCGGAATTTATGTGGATTGACGTGGTCGCGCAGTTAAATATTTCCCAGTTAGAAACGGAATACTAGTATATTTTCTATGGCATAACGGGCTGGCGGTACGGAAATCGGATGATAAGGAAGAAAACTCATGCAAAGGTGCGGTTAATGGACTTTTAGGCAAGTTAACTCATCTGTGGTCGCCAATTGATTAGAACAAAATTTATTAAATAAAGCAGACACGTCTGACTTTTCATTTTACAACTCAAGTTGTATGGAAGTCTTTGGAAATTTGGGGAAAACATGACTTCCAGCGGGACTCGCGCCAGGGTTTTGACACCGCTCGGTTAAGTGAATACCCCTGTGCGTGTAACAATATGTATATGTATGGATGTATACATTAATTATATTTGTTTTCGTATTCACTTAAATCTATGTTTTTGTTTACGAATATATGCCTACATGTATCGAAGCTATTCATCCGCAATAGAAATTTGATCAAATGTTTTTTTTTCCATCCAGCCTGTGAGAAGTTAATAATATAAGAATTGTTTAAATATTTGTATTTATGCATATATTAACTAGAGTCCAATTCTCACAAGTTAATTCACCACCTTTTACTCGCATGTTGGGATACTTTTTGCTAGATCCATTGTATTTTATTTTGCATGCAATAAACAATATTTTGACCAATGTCTACTTAATTTTATTTACTAAAAGCACGAACAATCGCTACTCGACGATGGAGATGTTTAGTAACGTACAATGTTTTGCAGCTGGAAAATTTCGGTTATGAATGCCTAATTATTATCACTTCCTAATTTCTAGCATCTTGGCCTCCACTTTGTCATTGTTCCCTCAACTTTGTAAGGAAGGTTCATAGTAGTTTTGATAGAAACAAGTTCGAAGAAAAAAGAGGCCGCCATATTTAACCGAAGTTGTCATAAATAAATAAACATGATGACAGACGCAAACGTCGCCATAGTTGTACATTCATGGTCATTTAGCATTGTGAGCAAGACGGCAATTTTAAAACATTAATTTTTGTTCAGCACGAGGTGCACTTAAGGTGTGCTTAATCCGCCAGTATTCTGTATGACATTATGTGGTGGACTCCATAGCAGCAAATCAAGTACATATAATAATATATCGCTTATTCGCAATTATTATAATGGTCATAAAATAGAACTTGGTTTAACACGCATCAAGTCTATAATACCAGGTTTCTTAACGGAAGGAAGAATGATGTAGGAACATGAGAAATGGATGTAGGGGAACATTAGTGGTAACTTCAAACAATAAAGAATGAGTGAATTTCGGTTTCTATTCAGCGACAGAATGAGTGAATTCTCATCCAGAGACAAAACAATGTAACTTTTAAAGAAGCGACTATAAATATATATATATATATATATATATATATATATATATATATATATATATATATATATATATAGAGAGAGAGAGAGAGAGAGAGAGAGAGAGAGAGAGAGAGAGAGAGAGAGAGACTGAAGTGGGTAACGATATACAATTGAATTTATGAAGCGAGTGGAATAATGTCGAAATTTTGCGAGCCTTGGACGTAAATATGCATATTTACTGATTCGCACTGCATCAGCGAAATGAATGATCGTCTGCATCACACACTATCCCCTCCTTTCTCCCATTACCCTATCACGGGTATCTTAGCAGCTAAAAGTTGTTCTCCAGTTCAGCTACTCTGAGTAATCACTTAGTTAAGTGTACCGTAAGAATTACGAGTTTATAATGATTTGAGAAATTAGACTGCAAGTTGTTACCAACGATGTAAACCCTCAGCTATCATCTCGATTCACATGCTGCGGATGGAATACTATACAATTTACCTGGCACATACTGTTCGGAGAGGCTTTTGCTTTATTAAAGTTAACCCCTTTTTACCCATTCTTTGAAGTTCTAGTACGGGTGCCATAATGATAGTTTGAAGACACCTACGTTCTGGGAGACAGTTAACGTATTAAAGAAATACTGTCTGCAACATATTAAAAACTGGAGAATGCCATAAATAGATTTATACGGTAATTTTCAAGACGGAAATACGGATGTTTATGGTGTCATATAATTTTTTCAATAAAGCCTTTCATATATCAACCTTTAATCACATACAAATAGCAACAAAGTAATTATTAGTTCTGTCAGTGACATTTTAGGGTAAACATGTACTCTAGGCTTACTGTTTACCGTATCAATGTGGCATCACATCGCATTAGTCATTCTATTTTGAAAAATGATTTTGTCGTTATAATATGCTCTATTTATTCGTATGGAATTTTGATTTGATTTCTAGTTTGTAGAAATGTACAATGTACTTTTACTAGTTCAACTTTGTTTGGGACTATATTTTATGCACAACCAATGATAGGTACACCGTCTGTCAGAATGAACAAAATTATTCGTTCTTAATTATATCTAAATAATTTCCACTGAAATAAAAACTATGTGATAAAACGAATCTAAAATGGGTAACGTTTACATATTAAATTTATGACAATCTGATTAAAATCAGATCTACGTTGTATTGTGTGAAGATGTGATGACGACCGTGTAAGGGTAATGTTCTGGTTACCTTTGAATTAACCAATGGAAGTGTAGCTTTAAAAAAGCTGAAAGTGAAGCAAATCGTTTGGCGTAAATCCATGCTCTTCATCCAGACTGTTCAGTCTCCAAACACTAAGATATAAGACTTCTTCTGATTGATTGATAAACTTAGAGATTATGCTAATAACATAAGGAGTCGTCCATTAATTATGTCAACAAAATGGGGTGTGTGTGTGTGAAGAAGTTTGACAATTGTTGACATGGAGGAGGGGATAGTTCAAGATAAGTTGACGCCAACAATGTGGGTTATTTTACAATAAATTTAATAAAATAAAATAAACAATAGGAAATGGGAAAATGGGAAGATGATAGAAGCTAGAATATAAAGTCTCGATATTTTCATGAATTCAAAATGTTATAGTCAATTTGAAATATGTTAAAAAAGTGAAGACAAAAAATGTATTACAATTCATTTGTAGACCTTTCAATTTCCATAATTCTATTTTAGCATAAATGCCAGCCGTATAAAATAATGTTTTTTTTTTTTTTTTTTTGGGGGGGGGGGGAAATGTTTGACATAATTTTCTTAATGGGGTCACTGAAAGTTTGACAGTTGTCGACGGTGATGGGGTGTAGAAAAAATTACTTAAAAATTGTTGACATAATTAATTGACGTTCCCTTAGTTACAAGAACATGACCCCTATGGAGTCGTTGTCAGATCTGCTTGTATAACACTGGAAGTATGATTTTAATCAGATTGGGAAAGTGGCAGATATAAGATCTTAACTAATTTGTTTATGTTTATTTTAAAGAATTATGTCCGCCTAGTTTTCTTTTCTGTTGTACTTCACATTTGCTAGTTATCATGCATAGCTCTTTCAATTATTATTATTATTATTATTATTATTATTATTATTATTATTATTATTATTATTATTATTATTGCCGCTGTTATTGATGATGATGGTTTTTGGTGCTTTACAGGGCATCAGCACAAACAGGCTCTTTCGGGTTTAGGTAGTTAGAAAAAAGAAACTTGAAAAAGGATACAACAGTAGCAAAATAGGTTTGTATTAAATTGTACGATTTGAGTCAATATCATTTCGACGGCGAGTCCACCGTGTTAACCGCTGAACCACCGTAGCTCCCAGATAATGTGAAGAGGATGTTGTATAGCAACTTGTATGTTAAAGGTGTAACTGTAATAGTATGCATAATAGAATTTTGTATGAGAGACCGGAATCAGGCTGTATTAAATTGGGTCAGTCCATTGTATTAAATTGGGTCAGTCCATTGTATTAAATTGGGTCAGTCCATTGTATTAAATTGGGTATTAAATTGGGTCAGTCCATTGTATTAAATTGGGTCAGTCCATCCGTCTTACAATCTTTTTTTCCGACCACTATCCCTTCGATCCGTTTCTGTACATTGTATTATTATTAGATTTCCATTATATCTGGTACGCAAATCGATATTAATGGATTTTGGCTAAATCCGAGTGTTAGCGTCCTAAGGTATCATATTGAAGAGTTATCATACCTGACTCGTCGGACGCACCCCTTTTAGGTTCTGTGCAATAACTACATTAATTACTATTATATCACAAGCACATTTGATACGAAGGTCGAAACTGATGCATTCTTGGCTAGATTCAGCTGTAGACATTATGGATCTAACAGCAGACTCATAGCTTTGTATCATGTGACAGACCCAACGTCCGTTTGTGCACTATATCACTTAATTGCTTTTCGGGTTTTCAACTACATTCTATTGTTGTCCCTTTGAAATTAATGAGGCCGACGAGAAACCGATATCAGATCCTGGATAAAGCACATTATACTTAACATTATTCGTACTGTATCTATTTTTGTTTTCAAACTTTGACAGGATGTTCTTCATTTACTACTGAACATGTTTCGTATAGATTGTTAACCTTTGCTTTCTGAATACATAGTTCATATATATCCAATCTAATATTTGCTGTGTAACATCAAATTTGTTTCTCATATAAGTGGTCATGATGTCTACTCTCTGGTTCAAAAGACAAAGACCTACATAATTAACGCAGTGTGTCATTAGCTTAGATGGTCACAGAGAGAGAGAGAGAGAGAGAGAGAGAGAGAGAGAGAGAGAGAGAGACAGACAGACAGACAGACAGACAGACAGGGGAAGACGGTATGGGGTGGTAGTGTTTATTAGAATGTCTGTCGAAATGCAAAGTATTTGTTCACTTGAGAGAGATTGTTTACTAGAAACTGGGGAACTATTTAAAGACTTGTTAAAGCATACAGCTGGGGGGGGGGGGGGACGATCTTCCAGTTCAGTTTAACCTGCAGAAGTCAGAGAGCTCAAAGACAGACAAAAAGAGATGGCTCACATGTTAAACCTGTATGGTGCTTTGACTAGTCCATATACAAACCGTTATGCATTTTCAACTAGTGTATCCTTACACATTGATGATAAGTCATGAATTTATCAGGGGGACATTTCTTTCTTGCTAGGATGATACTTCCAAAAGTTATATTGTCAGCAGTGACATCATCCAGGACATAGAACGTCTGTCTCAAAGTGTCGCACTGCGATCAAGTGTTTGTTTACTAAGAGAGAATGATAGTACCTTCTTGCAGGCCCGCACCTGGGAGGGGGTGAGGGAAACCATGGCACTTGTCAGGGGCCCGAGCTAGATAGGCACATATACGCACATATTTGAAACACGAAAGGGGCCCGAAGTCTGTCAGCTGCCTGGGCAGCAGAATTTACTAGGTGCGGGCCTGCTTCTTGGGGCTAGAACATCATCTGATATGATGTAAACAGTTCAGATATAAGAACCACTTTGAAAATTTATGTTGCAATGGTTTGTCCCGTGAACACGATTTTCACACTCATAGTGATATGAGTTAGATATTTACACTTTTTATGATATTGCATTTAAATTTTACATAAAAGCGATCCTAAAAAATTCTGATTCAAAAGTGGAATTATTAGTTATCTCGTGGTACCCCAGTCGAAGAGCACGAGAGATTTCGCAATACCACAGATCCTGTCTATTGCTGAAGGAACACTCACATGTGGTCCGCTCGTCCCGTCTTTCCAAAGGATCCTTCAAGAGTGCACCCGTATATCCAGAGCCTTTGGTCACTAACCACTTGTAAGATTATGCCCGTCTATCGAACCAGCGTCACCACCGACCGCGGCATCCAGATTACATAATTACCCGGAATCTGATGACGCACAAAGGAGAACTAAACTGTTGTTGTTGTTTTAGGGTTTAACGCCATTTTGCTGCACACGATAGGCTATACATGGCGACCAGTGTTAATGGTGGAGGATGAACCCGGGAAAACCCCCCAGAAAGAACCACCGACCCACGAGAAGCTACTGGCAAGCTTTCTCACATATTCACATTAACCGAATCTGAGACTCGAACCCACGCAGACAGAGGTGAGATAGCAGTGATCCGTAACGGAGAGCGCTTTAAACCACTCGGTGCCCCATAACTAAATTGCAAATGACTTAGCCGTCTAAAATATGAAACATTTCAGCATGAGTGTGTATCGTTATCGAGTGTCTGGGATTAAAACTCCGATGTTTTCCATCTGATATACCGTGGGTCCAACGCCCCTATCAAAGCCTAATGAACCGTGTAATGGAAAATAGTTCAGCAAATCACCCCCTACTGATTTCTCTGTTCTTGAAAATGTTATATTCAAAGTAACTCCATTGACGATATTATTTATCAATTTATTTGAAATGAATCAATTTTAAATTTACATGTAACATACAATGAAAGTAATTAATACAGCCATACAGTATATGCACTTTAAAGAAGTGAAGTGGGATAGTTATTGATACGGAAGGAATTGATCCCATTTGGTCTAAGGATGCGAAATAGACATACATGTTAAGTTAACAAAGGTGTATTAATGTTTTTATTCCTTCAAAATATCGTATAAGTTTTGCTATCGTGCCTTTATCTTTTGGGTGGTGGTAGTGGTGGTGGTGGTGGTGGTAAACAGTTTAGGTTAATTGGTGTACTCGACGAGAGTGACCTGACTTCTTAACAACAATTTTTGAGTGGTATAAATGGATCACCAATTAATCTGAACTAGTTTTGGGCACCTATGATGCTTAACTGTTTAACTGTAAACTTTACTTATCTGGAAATAATGGATATTCCTGTCCTTTTGATCTCTTGCAAATGCGGAGGCGGTTGCCCCATTTGCTGAGTGATACTAATTAGGATTGATAAGTCAAGTTGTTTGCTCTGAAAATACTTGACTCATCGGTACTTTGTGAAGAAAGGCTGAATCAAAATTAACGCCCAATGTATATGTGTATCAGAATTTTAGTATCTCGTTGTCTAGTTACATCAAAAGTAATAATTTAACCATATGGTCAGTATACAAATAAAAAGAAAAGATTCTTCATCTATATCTACGCACGTTTCTATTGCACGTTCATCTATTGACCTGCTTGCTTTTGTCGCCTTATAACTGTAAATACATACATACATACATACATACATACATACATACATACATACATACATACATACATACATACATACATACATACTTGCGTCCTCAGATATACATGGCTAGAATGTTAGGTGAACAAATTGTACGTGGAAAAACGTTTTCACAACAAAGGTTGTTTAACGTGGACGAAACGGTGAAACATTATATTTCCCAGCTCTTTTATATACTCTGTGTAAATAAGATTATGTATTATTTCATTAAAATGAAGGGGATAAAAGTTTTCTTTACCTGTTATAGACTCGGTGTAATTAAGATTATGTATTTTTTAATTAAATTGAAGAAATAAAATGTTTTCTATATCTGTTATAGACTTGGTGTAATTAAGATTATGTATTATTTTATTAAAATGAAAACAAAGTTTTCTATATCTGCTATAGACTCGGTTTAATGAAGAATACGATCACGTGACATTAGTAATTATATTGTCGCTAACTATACTGACATTTACAAAAACTAGTATCATAAAAAAAATCAAGCCTGCAGAAAAACAACATGAAAATAAAACCTTTTTTTCTGCAATGGCTATCATTAGCAGGGGGCAAAACTCTGTTAAACGTTTAAATGAGGTACTCAAGCTAAATGTATCAAGGGTAATAACACTCATGTTCTTTCAACATATGTTACCAGATTACTCATCGCAAATGTCTGTAACGATAAAGTTACAAAGGACATCTGAATTACGCCGGAATATGGATGATAAAAAGTTGTCAAGTCACACACACACACACACACACACACACACATATATATATATATATATATATATATATATATATATATATATATATATATATATATATATATATATACCAATGCAGTGCATATGCCATTGGAGGACGTTTATAATAAGTTAATAATAATTCATCACGGAAGTACAAGTGAACATGAAGTGCTCTTAAGAACTCATTATAATCAAAATCCAAAGACAGCCGACATTGCTGACATCTTAATAGTCATGACTCTAAAACAGCCCATATTCCTGATTTCATTATAGTCATGACTCTCAGACAGCGCACATTCCTGACATTAATATAATCATTAATCATGACTATAAGACAGTCCACATTCCGGACATTATTATAATCATTAATCATGACTGTAAAACAGTCAACATTTCTGACAGTATTATATATATGATTATAAGACAGCCCACATTCGTGACACCATAATAGTCATAACTCTAAGACAGTCCACATTTCTGACATCATTAAAATTAGACACCATAATAGTCATAACTCGAAGACAGCCCACGTTTACAACATCCTTATAGTCAGGACTGTCCGACAGCCCACATTCCTGACATGCTTATAATCATGACTCTAAGACATCCCATATTCATGACATGATTATAATCATGACTCAAAGACAGTCCACATTCCTGACATCATTATAATCATTACTCTTAGTCAGCCCACATTCCTAACATCATTATAATCATGATTCTAAGACCGCCCACATTCCTAGCATCATTACAATCATGACTCTAGGACAGCCCACATTCCTGAGATCATTATAATCACGACTCTAAGACAGCCCACATTCCTGACATCATTACAATCATGACCCTAAGACCGCCCACATTACCAACATCATTATTTTCATGATTGTATGATAGCCCACATTCATGACATCATTATAATCATGACCCTAAGACCGCCCAGATTCCTGATATCATTAAAATCATGACTCTAGGACAGCACACATTCCTGACATCATTATAATCATGACTTTAAGACGTCCACATTTCTGACACAATTATATTCATGACTCTAAGACAGCCCAAATTCGTGACATCATTATAATCATGACTCTAAGACCGCCCACGTTCCTGACATCATTATAATCATTACTCTCAGACCGCCCACATTCCTGACATCATTAGTATCATGACTCTATGACAGCCCATATTCCTGACATCATTATAATCATAGCTCTAAGACCGCCTACAGTTTTGAAATCATTATAATCATTATTTTGGGACAGCCCACATTCCTGACATCATTATAATCATGACTCTATGATAGCCCACATTCCTGACAACATTATAATCATGACTCTAGGACAGCCCACATTCCTGACATCATTATAATCATGACCCTAAGACCGACCAGATTCCTGATATCATTATAATCATGACTCTAGGACAGCCCACATTCCTGACATCATTATAATCATGACTCTAGGACAGTCCACATTTCTGACACGATTATAATAATGACTCCAGGAAAGTCCACATTCCCGACATCATTATAATCGTGACTCTAAGAAATCCCACATTCCTGACATCATTATAATCGTGACTCTAAGAAATCCCACATTCCTGACATCATTATAATCGTGACTTTAAGAAAGTCCACATTCCTGACATCATTATAGCCATGACTCTCATAGAGCCCACATTTCTGAATATTATAGGTATGACACGCAGATAAGCCCACACTCCTGATTTTGTCATAGTCATGATTCTTAGACAGTCCACATTCCTGATATCATTAGGTTCTATACTCTCAGACACCCTACTTTCCTATCATTACTATAATCATGACTCCCAGACACCCCACATTCCTGTCATTATTATATGTATTCTTAATAAACAACATTTTATTCCATTATCCTCCCTGACTGCATTCATATTTCTTTCATCTTTAAATTGTTTTTGAATGACTTAAGACGACTTTGGTTTGCATGACAGAGTGTATCATGGATATTTGGCACAAATAAATCTTTGCTTATAATTAAACACTTATTCTTCAACTGCTACAGACAATGATTATTTTTCATAAATATTGATTGGAAATAATTTTAATAGCATTCCAAAATATAAAAAAAAACATGTTAACATAGATGTTATGGTAAATATGGCATAAGTTTGTTTATATAGATTTTATGGTAATTACGACATGTTTTTGTTTACATAGATTTTATGGTAGTTTACAAATCTGGAAAGGAGGTGACAATGCGTAATACTAAAAGCAGAGGGAGAAATCAGTCGTATTTAGACACACATGCGTTCGTGGCGGTGGGACAGGTATGCTGTTGATGTGGGTGGTACTAACCCCAACAAGCTTTCGCACATTGGATGCAATGTATCGTATGAATGCATTATCATCTATCATTAGGTAAGTACGATAACATGTACAGCGGAAAAAGAGAAACAGAAATATTCAAGCCCCATTCGTGCTTCTCTGATCAAAACTTTTTAATTCTCACCCCACCCTACCCACACGCACACACATATCCGTTGCTTCTCTCAGTCAATTTTCCTATCTAGACTTTGTCATCAGTCATTTCTGATTTTAAAGGTAAATAATAACTGCATAACATATCCAATCTTTCTACCAGAGTTGTTTACCTTCAACGATCAACCAGTAGACCTACATGTTAAGAACATACCAAGTATATTGAATACGGTGTGTGTAAAGGCCACAAATGTAAATATATTCTTTAAAAACACGTGCATATTTACATACCAGAGTGAAACGCGCACTTGCTCCGTGCTCTTTGGTCCACATTTGTTAAACTAACAATGCAATGACGAAACTCTTCGTCTCTCTAAGAAGACCCATTAGGTGATGATGAAAATGGCTACGATAATCATGTACGAAAGTTGAGCAGAAGGCAGACTGATGGGGAATGAGTAGGACGAGATGAGGTTCAGGAGGAGGAGGAAGACTTTGAGAAGTACGATGATGATTATTACGATGACAATGTCGATAGGATGAGGAGTAATATGTATTAAGAAGAATGAACTTATTTGTTAATTAGCTAATTAAACCTGAGTTCCATCCGATGCATGTGTGTCCTAATAAGTATATTGGTAGCTTACTTCAGCTGTAATATGTCAAGCAGGTGGAATTTCGTTTACTTGCATTGCATTTTACTATGGAAAATCGTGCGGAAAATTGTCATTTTACCTTATCACACGTGATCGTTGCCCTGATTCTATTTATTAATTGATAAGTAACAACAATAATCACTCTCTCTCTCTCTCTCTCTCTCTCTCTCTCTCTCTCTCTCTCTCTCTCTCTCTCTCTCTCTCTCTCTCTCTCTCTCAGTTTGAGTACTGATGTCTGTGATTCTTTAGTTGCTCGTCAGCTTTTATAGGTCATGCAGAACAAAGCTAGAAGAAAAAAGATGAAAGGATGTTTCAATATACATCATTTTTGGGAATAAATAAATACACAAGCTCACACAATGTAGGTAATAATAAATCTTGGTCTTGAGCTGCAAGAGCTGCTAGAATAAACGAAGCATGGTTGAATGAGAAGTATAATTCAGTTGCTTATGCATACAAGTCTAGAACTGACGATCTGGTTGCGGAGATTCATGGTATATGCAGTTTCGAGAGCAAAAGATGACAATGCACTTTATCTGCATAATCCAAGATATTTTCCATTTAAATTGTGATTCGTTTTCTGCTGTCAAACTTGTATGGTGAATGCATAAGACTATACCGCATATGATGCTTATAATGGGAATAAAAACTAATTAAAGACTCGTATCCCATCATCGTTTCTTTTAGCTTTGTAAAACTTTATTAGCATCACCAATTCCATATTATTTATTCCGACACAGCTTAGATGACGTCCCATCGTTTTATATATAGCTGTGTAAAATTGTAATAGCAGCAATACCATGTTACTTAATCCGATACAGCTCACACAATATCCCATATTACTTAATCCGATACAGCTCACGCAATATCCCATATTACTTAATCCGATACAGCTCACACAATATCCCATATTACTTAATCCGATACAGCTCACACAATATCCCATATTACTTAATCCGATACAGCTCACACAATATCACATATTACCTAATCCGACACAGCTCACGCAATATCCTATCGTCGTATTTTTAGCTTTGTAAAGCTAATAAATTTCCTACTATTTAATCATACAGCTCTGACGACATTTACATTGATATATGTATAAACGAGATGATCTACAAAATGGCACCCTGTAACAGACATTTACTTCGCTTATCGGTCATATGAAATAGTATTTAGTTTTTAATCCATGAATCGACGCTTGAAAGTTGCAAGAGCACAGATAAATGCAATAACTGATTAATTATTATTCTGACTTGTGATCCTTCTATTCCCATGCCATGCTAAATATTGTACGAATAGTGACCCTACTTTGCATCCTTCAGTTGCCATGCATTTCTAAATGTTGTATGAATACTGAACCTACATCGCATCCTTCAGTTGTCATGCCATGCTAAACGTTGTACGGAAAGACATTAGTGTGTATGATGCAATGCTGTTTTAACTTCTTTTCTGTTTTATCTTAATTCCTATAAAAGTTTCTCTGACTGCTTTATAAAGTGCGCATAGCTGATATAGAAAAAAAAATTGCCTCTGTTCTTACTTTTCGCATTGAAGCATTTTGGATCATCCGAGTATTTGTGTATGACGTCACAATTAAAGATTTACTGAGCTCTGGTTTCTATTAGCAAAAAGAACGAGAATAACTCGAATATTTGTTACCAAAGGTGCTTATAGGCCCATCCTAATACAGAACAAAAGAAAAGTGAGAGAAAAAATAAAAGATTTGAATAACATAGTTTAAATGAAAGTTTGAACATGAAAATACAAAAGGTATTTTCTATTCTTGAGTATGTTGCATAAATAACTTGTATAATATTCTAAACACAACCTACTACATCCTGTTTAAGTAAACGTACTTCTTGTTTTTTGAAAACGATTTTCCACATTCACATTATATCTATTACAAAACCATATCTAAAAAGAGATGTTTAGTTTACAATATTGGAGGCAATACGAAATGGCATCATGTCAAAATCTTTAGTGTTAAATATATTTATTTTGTCCATGATTATATGTTCCATTTATTTAATTTGTATTGTGCGATTAACCTTTGTCCGTAATTGAAGGCAAGGGTTTGGACATACCTGACTAATATCTGTTTTGTTAAAAGCATCTTATAGTCGATTATATTTCAATATTTTTATCATTTGTAGGTAAACATGTCTACCTGAATTTGAGTTTACCTTGACGATCACGATACTGGTCAAGTTTACCTTGACGATCACGATACTGGTCAAGTTTACCTTGACGATCACGATACTGGTCAAGTTTACCTTGACGATCACGATACTGGTCAAGTTTACCTTGACGATCACGATACTGGTCAAGTTTACCTTGACGATCACGATACTGGTCAAGTTTACCTTGACGATCACGATACTGGTCAAGTTTACCTTGACGATCACGATACTGGTCAAGTTTACCTTGACGATCACGATACTGGTCAAGTTTACCTTGACGATCACGATACTGGTCATCTAATTGTGACTTGTTTTTACTATTAGGGTTGTTTATCTTAGAACCACAAATTCTTATCTTAACATCCAAAGTGGAATTTGTCATTTAGTTGTGTTCATCTTTCATCAGTTGGGAGGAATCGATTATTTAAAGTATTCATAACTTAGCAAAATTAAAATCATTAGGAACACCGCTGGAATGCATTCATAATACTCTATGCGTTTGGATTCGTGATATAACTTTTATGATTACTTGCGATTTAATTCACAATGTAAAGTACATTCTTTTTATACTTTTTTTTACTTAGTATTTATGGGAAATAATTTATTTCCTGAAATATGCTTAAATCGTCGGTTTTCGCTCGTTTCTGTAATTGTATTTATGAACTTATTTTCATGACATGGGTGCAAACGATACCAAATCTGACATGGTCAACAAGATATCAAATTCAACATGTTAGACAGGATTTAAAATACGACATGTTCAACGGGATATCAAATATGACATGGTCAATAAGATATCAAATATGACATGGTCGACAGCATATCAAATACGACATGGTCGACAGTATTTCAAATATGACATAAATAAGAATAAAATTAAGATATGGTAGCCATTGACTATAAAATTAATGATAAGAATAATAACTAGCTTTATGTTTACAATCAGTAAGTGTTGTATATAATATTGTATCATTAGAGAAAGTATCCCAGAATAAACATGTTGTCGTTATAAAATTTCTCTCAAACATTTGAGTCTATATTTTCAAGATTTTACAACTCATTTGAACTTTAAGATCGACTGGACTGACTATTATTTTGGCAGACTGAAGAAAACAAATTCAAAACATCTGATAGCGGTTTATTATGCAGTTTGCACGCGAGGACCGATTAAATGTATTTAATGTTTTGTTTAAAAGCCATGTATTATATATTTAATATTAATTGTTTTTCTCTTAGTTTTTAAATATTTTATTTTATTACATGTTATTGTAATGCCATATTGCTAACTATATTTTTTTCAGATTTAAGTTCAGTTACGTTTGATGTGGTTGATTTTTTTCGTTTCATTGAGGCAAATACCAAATAATAGAATATTGCATCTAATTGCTGATCTCACAGTCAGAGAGAGTTGTGATAAACAACTTTAGTTATATTTTTAATTTTTGTTAAGAGTAAGAATCATTGCGTTGAGTCAAGGCCATACCTGGATTACGTGAAGTGTCATACATGTTAATTCGTTAACAAACATTTAATTTTTCAAGAAGAACAAACTCTTGAGCCCAATCCCGACTATGGTTTGCGTTGTAGTTAGTCTTATAACTGATGTGATGATAAGAATTATACCAATAGTGTCGTATCACATGATACGTCAAGCAGCAATGAGGGCGTACAGACTGATTTTAGAAGGCTCCATTTGCTGAGCTAAAGCTCCTTACAAAAACGAAAACATTATGCCAATAACACTAAACCAAAGCCTCTAACTGAGAGTCTTTCTTACGAGTTAGTTAAATTTGTTTCTGCCTTTTGTCTTAGTTTCTTTCTTGCATTTGTACGCGCGTGCGTTTACACGACATGACACTTATTCGAGGTCGCGCTCTCCCGGCTGCTGTGAATTAAATCATTGTTATATCAAATAATGACTCCAGCGCTGAAATCTCACAAACCTGGATTGGCTCGAGTGCGACTAGAGGCAATTATAAAATTCCTATTAGTCCGTTACTCTGTCAGGCGAAAATTACGAGAACGTCAGAAATCTCAGGTGTATTTTGCAGAGTTCTCAACAAGTATTCAAACTTCTGACTGACACAATATAAATCTCTTCTTCCTCAGTTTGAAAAGATAGCTGACAAAACTGAAGAAACTTTAAGAAATGTATACGATCTTCCTGATCGATTTTCCACAACCAGAAAAAATTATTTGTATAGAGAAGAAAATAAACAATCGAAGAATAACGTAATACATTGATAAAAGTTATCCAAATGAGTTTTCAGCTCTTGTTGTTATGATTTATGTAAATGAAAAATGTTGAGACCGACATATGGAAACTGTATTTCCAGTCAAAACACACTGGGCTCCAAATTTCTTTTTAAACTAACACAAGTCGAATCGACACAAAAATTGCATCGTATATAGGATACATCAATGCAGTATGATCAATATGAAGAAGAAGAAAAAAACAGCACAAATAGAAGAACAAAAACAACGAAAGAAAGAATAAAATCAGTCGAAATAACAACAGAGAAATTTTCTTCCATCTGTAAAAAATTAAATCATAAATTTGAACCTGGTTATAATGGACTTAATGAAGATGATCTTTAGAATTCGTCTCAATATGGGTAGTATTAGTAAGGATGGTCCGGATTGTTAAAACGTTTTCTGCAAAAGTAGATTAACTATAAGTAAAAGAAGAAAGGGAAGAATATTATGATCCAGATGGTGACCTTCTTAGCGTTACTGGAAGTGGTATTCCATGTACTGTTTGGGGAAGTGGTCTTATATCATATCCTGACAATATTCTCGATGACATACAACGACTAGAAATTCTGATTAGATGAAAACAAGCTGGAAAAGTTCTCAATAAATAATTAATGAGGCAGCGATTTATTACAGGCGGTATCATGGACATGAGCGTTTATCAATACCTTATCGAGACTAATTGTCACTATATTAGATAAATGTTTAACACATAAGATGAGCATACACAATGCTCAACGTGGACCTGTATTGGTCATGGTGACATATGCACGAATGCAAACATATAACGCAGCTAACGGAGATGGACTCAGTGTTCGTCTTTAGGGTCTATTTATAAAGATTGACCCAAATGCAATACGGATCTCAAAACAATTATCAATGAAGGCTACAGACGTTGTCCGTGTAGAGCTCCTGGTTCTATTGGTAACGTTGATGGTGAAGAGTTTTCGGCAATAAAGGATACATTAGCACGATTAATACGATGAAAACCACAGCCAGTAAAATTACCAAACACTGAACTTATGCTGCAAATGTCAGAAAAAATAATAAATCTAGCGGCATATAAATAATTAGCAGAGTTCGCTGAAGACGCACTGCGTCCAGAAGCAGAAAAAATATAACTGTTTTATCTTATAGCAGGAAGAGGTCTTCTTGTTCCCTTGACAAAGCCCAGGCGATGATGACATAGATCATGGTAATTATAATAAGTATGTTTAAACATGTATCTGATCCAGCATTCGACATAGACACACCGGTTTTCAAGGATGAATCCGTGCGCAATTATCAGTATTATTCTTATGATGCGTGGTTAGCAAATCAGTGCGGACATATTCTTTTACGTACAGGATACAAGTAGACATTTTTTACCCGCCAAAGCATTTACTGAAGTAGAAGGGGACATTATAAGAACATACATTACTGAATATAATGCCGCTGGCATAAAACGTATTATTACTAACGTAATTATGGCGTTCTTTAACAGTGCTACATATATGATTGATAGAAGAAATATTGAAGATATTCAACAGGACGTCGATGTTGTTACAACAATAATAGGTTAGCAATATGTTCTGATGATTATACAAGATCAGGTGGTCCAACGATGAAGTTTGCTAAAGACGCTTATGACTTTCCAGAATACATGAAAATAAATATAGGTATCGTACAAGTTGCGGCAGAAGCCGCAGAAAATGAGAGTCAGTGACGCGCCAGTAGATAATATGTTGCATTTCCAAATTAGATCACTTGTAGATATTCTAAAATGTCATATAATCATGTAAATGTTACTCTGACGCCGGGTCAGTTTAAAAACCTACAAACTGTGTCAGTGAAAAAATCCGGAACCACAATAAATTTAAGAAACAGTCAAATTACAGGTGGTCAGAATAAGCTGTCACTGACCGAAGGCCAGCGTAAAAAATTCAATGATGCTAAACATGACAAGACAGGCGCTTTTTCTGATATAACTAAATCAGGTTGTATATTTTCACTTATCGTGGCAATACCATCATTAATAGCAGCCGTGTCCCCTGCTGTTGCAAACGCAGCTGCCCTAAGGGCTGTCGGAACAACATCGGTATTGGCACTGTAGAACGCAACCAGAATAGGATTTTAGAAAATGAGATAAATGTCTGAGGCAACCAGGAAATGCGCAAATAGGATACAGAAAGGATCTGAAACTTCCAGGGTCGGTTTAATAACACGCAAAAGTTTTTCAAATTTTGATTTACTAGATGCGGCTAACAAATTACAAATGCAACACATTAGCGACACAGAAAATAACTGGCCCAGCAATATGCGGCCGTGAAGCAATTGATGTACTTGATGATGTATTAAAATCACCAAAACCACTCCATACATTTGTCCACGAAAACACGATTAATCACTCTGGCTTAAATAGATCTTACAGTAAATCTTCCTCTAAACAAAATAACACTGACGGAATATCACAAGAGAGTGTAAAACAAAATCATTAATGATGAACTATCTGAATTACTAAATGTTGCAAATGTCGATCCAACGAAGTGGTTGTATTTCAGGAAAAGCGAGGACAATTCAAAACGAGAATCTCTTTCATTGCATGATATAATCGTCAAAATAAATGGAGTAACCCAAAACAGTATAGCCATGTCTGATGATAACGGAAACATTAAACCCGGTGTTCTTACGTCAACGATATCTTCCAATACTCGCGCGAGAGTATAAAAATATGGTGATACAATGACTTGTCCGCCATTATTACTAATAATAAAATTACTGATCATACAAGAACCACAATCAAGCGAAAAAATACGTCGATGATAATATCATCCCAATTACAGACTCGTTAACAATAATCAATACTGGAACGACCTTATTTAGTCCAGCAGTTGATATTAAACTCGCTGACATAAACAAATGATCACTGACAAAGTAGTATATACGGTAGCGTCTAGACAAGTATTATATTCACCGCCTAATAAATGTATTAAATATCGTGCAGAGATTACCTGGTTATACATGCTGTCAGGTATCCGTGTTACAACATTCACAATATCCACCACAATACCACGGTGTTATCCATTAACAAAAACTTCTCGAGCCATGTTAGTACTACTAAATCAAAACCAAGAAGTAACATTTGAAGTGGACACTGAGGATAAAACAACTCGGCTTGCTTTACAATTGGTGTCTTGAATTAATCGCTAAACTATAACCTAATTAAATAATGATCTTGCCAATCAACGTGCAACATTTTATATACAATCAAGTGCGTGAGTTATAAAATAAAATAAACAAATATCGTTGATGAGTATACAAAAAAATTTAAATATCACATACGTGTATTTGTCATTGATAAAATTGTGTATTCGGTGTCAGCTGTTATTGCTGGAACAGGTGTATTGCCATCAACAATTTTCACAATTTGTGTTTAAGAAACAACAACAATTATTGGTGTTCTTAAAATAATAGCCAAACATATATACATGTAGCAAAAGTAAACTGCACGAGTATAAAATAAAGTTACATACAGTGGCTCGAGCATATTACAAGTTATCTTCGCTGATATCATCAGGTCTTAACGACGGAATAATATCAGATAGCGATTTCACATAAATGATTAATATTTACGACAGCGCGACATCAAATTTCGAAGAAAAAAATATTAAAGTCGCAAGAAATACTGCAACATATCGTTGTTAATGCAAATCCACCAAAGACAAAAATGATATCAATAAGTTCCGCTAACCTTGCAATTAGCGTAAACATTCCAACGGCAATTTCAGTAAAGGAACTCGCGCCTGCTCAATTGAGAGCATACAAACGTTGAACAAATATCCAGTCAAAATTATTCGGGGTTTTACAATCGAATAATTCACTGGTATTTGCAAATAAAATTAAGGAAGATGGAACACCTGACTGATAGATCACTGATATACTAACAGGCAGAGTACTTGTCAACCATGCTTTTTACCAACTATTTTGAGCGCATCATTAGTTAATCCTTAGAAACCACTGTGGGATGATCATCACTGGAGAATGTAACATCACCAACATCCGCTTTACAGATGCCATTGATTGAGTGGCACCTTAGTGAAGAAACTGGATGTAACATCTTCCAGATTTGACATGGAGATAAGTGCTGAGAAGTCAAAGCTGATGACAAATATTGGCAAACAAATATCAGCCAAGATTTAAGTCAGAGGACATGAACATGAAACAACGAGCCAGTTCAAATATCTTGTTTCCATAATCACCGAGGAGGTATCAAGAGCAGATATTTTGTCACGTGCAGCATAAAAGGAAGCAGCTATGTCAAAGCTAAGACCCATCTGGAGAGACATGAATATCTGTCTGCAAACTAAAATCAGACTATTGAGTGCACTAGTCATCTCAATCTTTTTGTATTCATGTGAGTTCCTGGACCATGACAGCAGAATTACAACGAAGAATTCAGGCGTATGAAATGAGGTGCCACGTCACAAATGAAGAAGTGTGTAACACAATCAGGCACAAAGTAGGCTAATGTGAAAACCTCCTCACCGGCATCAAAAAGATAAAGCTGAAATGTTATGCCCATATCACTATCATTCTATCCGCAACAGTACTGCAGGACGGCGTCCAGGGCGGCAGAAGGAGAGGTAGACAGAGAAAATGTGGACTGACAATATCACAGAATGGACCAGGAAGAGTTTTTCCGAGACACATGTATTGACACTTGATCGGGACAAATGGATGGAACTGGAATCGATCAACAGCACAGTGCCTCGACAACCACACCGTTCCGTCAGTTGAATCACTCTTTGCAAGAAAGAAACATGTGTTGAAACCAACACGATTTGTCTTTCGCAATGACATGAAACACATTTGTGTCGAATACGGTCACGGTGGATTATGGAATACTATGCATGAACACAGTGATTTTATCTCGGTTGATATAGTGGCGTTATCCGGAAAGGTTTCTTTGTTACGGATAGTATTCATAATGTTTTACGCGATTTGGATATCCCACATACGAGATGGCTAGAGTATCGATAAATGGACCACTACCGGATTTTGTTCTCACTGGATTCTCTCGTATTTTATCATTCGAGTTTACTAAGGGTCTCCATCCGATCTTTTATGGTTTGTTTGGTAGGCACTTTTCAGAAAACGTTGGGCACCAATCGTTTTAATAGTATATATCGTTGATTGTAAAATACTAATATCATTGATTGTAAGTGAGGCAATTATACCATACTGTCCTCAGAGGGAAGGTTTGGTTACCACAAATGATCTCAGTTGAAAAATAATCGGTAAATATACCAAACACGGGACATATAATCATACACGACATTATGAACGATTAATTTAAGACGATGCTGAATAATATTTTCTAATCGCTGATGCAACAAAGAGAGATGTATTTGTAAGACGATAAAAGGCCTACTTGTCTAACGAACACCATTAGGTACATGTGTAAATTATATTGATGATATGTGTCCATAATTGATACATTTAAGATCGTCTATTCTAGCATATATTTCTATAAATGTATTATCGATGATAAATAGATTTCCTGATACTGCAGACAGAGTTGCAATGAATTCCTTCCGTACCGAAAAATAGTTTACACAATTATTGACTCAAGATGCTGCTTATGATGCATCGTGGGATAAATGGAGAATAAAACAATAAATGTTATAAAATCATGATGCATCATGGGATAAATGGAGAATAAAACAATAAATGTTATAAAATCATGATGCATCATGGGATAAATGGAGAATAAAACAATAAATGTTATAAAATCATGATGCATCGTGGGATAAATGGAGAATAAAACAATAAATGTTATAAAATCATGATGCATCGTGGGATAAATGGAGAATAAAACAATAAATGTTATAAAATCATGATGCATCATGGGATAAATGGAGAATAAAACAATAAATGTTATAAAATCATGATAAATCCGTAGATGTTGAAATCAAATAGATTTATTGCAAAAGTAATCAAATATTAGAATTATCATCAGCGCCATATGTATCCGATCCAGTATTTAGACATAAAACTATTTATCTAAACGGAATTGGTGGTTGCGGTAAAACAGCTAGAGTTATTGAAATTTTTAGACAGATTTTAGATTTAATTGTTAACTCCTACTGACAGATTTGTGATAGTATTGAAAGAACGAATGAGGTGTAAAATCATATAGTTATCTCAGCTGTTTTCGGTACAAGGGAGATAAATGGACTCGTGACTGGATGGGTGAGAAATATATACCTGGAATAAGAACTTTTTGGTATGAAATATGCACCGTTTCATTAGATGTGTTAGAATATTTTTTGCATAGTTATTGTTAAAGAATATCGCGGTGATAAAGAATACCGCGGTCTATCTTGCAGTGTCACGAGTTAGGAATACAACTCAGCTGTGGAGGGTTATTGTACATTTGCTAGCACCAATAACGAAATTATTAGCGATGATACAATAAGATAAGAACTCACTAGTTATACACAATCGAACCAAAGCAATAACAATAAAGACATTAATCTCGATGTCGAATTTATCATGGCCCTAATACAGCACCAGAATAATCATTACGTGAGTTGTAACACAGTACTGTTGTGGCGGTATTCACCAGGCTCATATAAATACCTTACAGTAACACTACCCAGTTGTTGTTTTGAACAATAACGTCGTTGCGTGGGTATATGTGTTCTTGTAATTGCCTTAATGGTTTTTCATAGAAGGTGTTTCAATAATTTCATTTTTTAATGCAGCAATAATATTTGGGCGTCTTGTAACCATTGTAACAAGATAACCGGGCGGGATTTTTCGGATTTACTACATGATACCACCACAACAACAAGAGAAAATAAATATAAAACAGAGTCAGAAGGACAATCAACAAAACGTTGGGAATCAACAACGAAAAAAAAATAAAGACATAAAGACAAAACATGGGCAAGACAATCCAAACAAAATAACAATCGGGAAAACTGGGAAATCAAATGAAACACCACAAGGATATATGACAGTAGAGCAAATATTTTACCAAGAAAAGGCAATAGGAAGAAAGGAAAAAGAAGGAAAGGAATAGAGGAAGATTAAAAAATGATACGAGACAGCATGTACCTGCACCATGATGCATTTCTGGAAGAAGAAATTGAAAATGTCTTTTTTTTAAAAAAATCCAAAACTTAAATAAAAAACGTTTTGAAAATTTAACTAAACAATACAATTTATTTAATCTACTGCATACACAAACACAAACAATAGGGCAGGAGGGCCTCCCAAATGGTCTGTGAAGATCAACGGAAGAAAGCATCCTCTACACAAAAAAGAGATCCATTTCGTCACGTAGAATTTATGAGGATTTTGCTTCAAATCTCTAAACTCTCAATTTCATTGTTAGAATATAATGACGAGCCAAGAAAATGATATTGTAAAAACTTCCAGTAATACCCCATTAATATTTCCTTTATCTGTTTCCTAATACCAATATTTAGTCATTTTCGTTAAATGTTTTATTACGAATGAAATGTAACAAAACGTGATTGTTTTATATAAAAGTTGGTTATATTCGATACAATCAATATAAAATGGTTAAGGATATTTAATTCGTTTGGACTGCATGAGGAGAACAGAAAAAAATATAGCTTGATTTGCCATTATCAATGCCCATGAGTTAAAAGTACATCCAAAAACACCCAAGACAACTTTTAATTCTCGCTATGACTGCCGTACTACATTGATAGAGTAGACCAATTGTGGCACTGTTGGATCAATGTGAGTACAAAGAAACAATTAGTCAATACCACCCATGAATTGTCAGTGTTGTTTTAAAATATGCATGCAGATCAGTTTATCTTTTGGGAATAGATGGAATGGAAGCACTTCTTTAACTGTGCATTGGAACAGGGGAAAGGAGTGTAGTGTTTGATGGCTTTTTTAAAGATGGTCAAGTTTGTTTCGTCACATGAGCGAACTCAGCCTGAAGATAAATGCCACAAAAAGTTTCATAGCAACAGGAAAATACAAGTTAAAATAGACAAGTGATTTTATTTTATTGAAACAATTGGCCATGCGCCATATAGTGATATTAATTTGCAGAAAGCTTTGCGTATAAAACAATTTGAAATTCTGGGCCAAACCAGAAGTACAAACAAATATGCATTTTCGTGTCCGATTGCGTCCAATACAACTTTAAGCACGTGTAACATACCCACGTTGAAAATCAGTATTTACAGTTAAAAAGTCCTGTATGTATTGTAAACTACAATGAATGAACAATTTGTGTAACAGAAGAAAAATGTAGACAAATGTTTTAATGAAAATAGATTCCTAGTAAAATAGTAATTCGCTTGTAAAATGAAAACCTGCCTGCAATTTTAGTATATGATTATCCTATAAAACTTATAGCCAAACAGAAATTTTAAATAGCTCTCTCTCTCTCTCTCTCTCTCTCTCTCTCTCTCTCTCTCTCTTCATATGGTCAAAGTGTAATGGTATGCTATGATGAACATTTTAATCTGAATCTTTTTATTCTATCACTTACAATCACGGCAAAAGTTTTGTATGCGTCATTCACTTTTTATTAAGTGCATCCACACTCTAGACCTGGGGTGTTAAACACGCGGCCTGCGGGCCGCATGCGGCCAGCAAGGGCATATTGTGCGGCCCGCGACGCATTTTGGGATTTTCAAAAAATTGACAATTCATTTATTTCTTTTCTTTCGCCGCCGTTTGAACTTTAACCTTAGCGCTATTTTAACCATAAGAAACTCTGATTTACATTTTTATTCGTAGTCTTTCTATTAATTTTCGCGCTCAATGAGGACTTCCGGTTCCGTTTTTTTTTTACCTAAGTGATCGAGTTGATGTTGAATTGTAAAATTGATTTTGCTGCATCTTTATAACATAAAAGCCCGTATAAATGTATTCTGTTTCGAAAAAAAGAAAACTCGCGGACGAAAAGAGAGTTTTCAAGTCAAATAGGAGGATTTACATTTTGTGACTGAGGTCAGCGATAAAATTCAATGTCTCATTTGTCAACAAACGATATCTGTTCCGCAGGAGTATAATGTGCGTCGGCACTACGAAACAATGCACCGTGAGAAATATGACGCTTACGCGGGCAAAATTAGAGAGGATAAAGGTATGCAACTTAAATCAGCATTATGCAAACAAAGAAGTTTCTTTACCAATGTTAGTCAGTGCAACGAAGATTCATTAAGAGCAAGTTTCGCTATAAGTGAAATGATAGCAAAGTCATCGGCCTTTTACAGAGGGTTTGTTTATAAAAGAATGTCTTTTAAAGGCAAGTGACATTTTTTTTCCTGGTAAAACGAAATTGTTTGAAGGCATAAGCTTGTCTCCCAATACAGTTGCCAACAGAGTTACAGATTTAGCAGCTAACGTGGAGAAACAACTAATTGAAACGACTAAGGACTTTGTAGCATTTTCAATTGCTCTCGACGAAAGCACAGATGTGTCAGATTCCGCATAATGTGCTGTGTTTATCAGAGCTGTAGACTCCAGTTTAAATCTGACAGAAGAATTCCTAGATTTAATACCATTGAACGGTACTACAACTGGACGTGATATATTTCAAGCCCTGGAAAAATGCATTGAGAAATATGGCTTGCCATGGGATAAACTGGTATCTTTGGCCGCAGACGGTGCACCGTTAATGTGTTCTCAAAATGTAGGTGTAGTTGGATTGGTGAAAAACAAACTAAACAACCTTGAAACAATAGGAATCAACTTCACTAGTATGCATTGTATATTGCATCAAGAAGCCCTTTGCAGTAAAAGTCTACAAATGAAAGAAGTGATGGATGTAGTAGTTAAAACAATCAACTTTATACGTTCTCGGGGGCTGAATCACAGGCAGTTCATATCATTTCTTGCAGATATGGATTCTGAGTATGGTGAACTTTTTTATCACACTGAAGTTAGATGGCTGAGTCGTGAAATGTTTTGAAGCGTTTCTTTGCACTTAGAGATGAAATCGCTTCATTCATGAAAATAAAAAAATAAGGCAGATCCTTTGCTGACTGATTCTACTTTTCAATGCAACCTTGCTTTTCTAACAGATATTACGGATCACTTGAATGCATTGAACTTGAAGCTTCAAGGTAAAAGACAGATTATTACGCAGATGTATGACAATGTGAAATCGTTCAAAGTTAAACTACGTATATGGATGAAGCAGCTGGGTGAGGGCAATTTGGCCCATTTCTCAACTCTGAAATTCTTAAGAAAAGTTGAACCCAAATGCTTGAAAGAATATACAGATTTGTTGTCTATCTTACTTCAACAGTTTGATGTACGCTTTGAAGACTTTAAGGTACTGGAGACGCAATTTCAACTTTTTTCAACGCCATCTGCTGTAGAAATTGACAATATTGAAGAGGAATTGCAAATGGAGTTGGTAGAACTTCAGTGTGATAGTATCTTGAAGCAAAAATATGCAGAAATGGGGATTCCAAAATTCTACACGTTTCTTTCACGAGGAAGGTTTCCGAGGTTACTCGCTTCTGCTGCAAGGGTTATTGCAATGTTTGGAAGTACATATGTATGTGAACAATTTTTCTCATCCATGAAGATTAACAAGTCTGTGTTAAGGTCACGACTCACTGATGAACATTTGCAAGCAAAACTGAGATTGGTTTCTTCTCATAAATTCAAGCCTAATAGTGAGGTCCTTGTTGATGCAAAACGCTGCCAGCTAAATACCCATAACAAAAATTGACCGAAACATAAACCTAATACGGTAATTACATTCACGTTACACATTAGTTTTAAAAAATGGATTAAATAAAATTTGTACAGCACTATGTTCTTATTATATTGGTTTTTTATTGACTTTTTATCATTTAAAAAGTACATCCGATGCTGCTGCCCTTGGGTTACTTTTCAAGTCCTCATCTGGCCCTCAGAGCAAGATGAGTTTGAGACCCCTGGTCTAGACAATAGAGGGTATATTGATCCGCAAAGTAACCATATCGTCCAAGTTAATCATTGCCCTGAAAAAGTATGTCACGTGTTTAGCATTGTTTTAAATACGTCCATGTTTAGGCATTTTTATACCTGTGTGATTTTTTATATTACGTCTGAAATAATGATTTTTTTTCAGAGAATGAAAACGACAGGAGAATATAGATAAATAATTAAACAGCTGTATTTTATTTTATTATTTTCGGATTAATGCCAACCACGGAACCTGATGTTACATTCAGGCAACTTGTTCATGTTTGTTATAGCTGTTCAGAAAGTCAAACATTTAACTATTTTGAAATCATGGTATACTTTAGCTGTTCTGTGACATTCACATGTCATTGTTTACGTAGTAACATCAAATGGAACCTGTGCCATGCCGTGACATTCATCTATTTATTACGCAGTGAGATCAAATGGAATATATGCCTTGCCGACTGTTGAAGTTGCGGTGTCATTAATCTCACTGTTAAACAGTGAGATTAAATGGCACATGTGCCGTGCCAAATTTAAATGTTGTTCCATGTTCTGTCAATGGCAAATCCAAATGTTGCGCATATGTTGAACGGTACCATGTTACAAGCGAGTCAAATTGTTGTACTGTGCATAGTCAATGCTAACTCCATTTGTTGAAAGGTACCGTATCAAAAACGAGTCAAATTGCATTACTGTACTTAGTCAATGACAAGTACATTTGATGAACCGTCCCGTATCAAAACGAGTCAAATTGTTGTACTGTGCTTAGTCAATTACAAGTCCATTTGTTGAACCGCGTACCGTGTCAAAAACTAGTCAAATTACTGTGCTGTGCCTAATCATTGACAAGTCAAAGGTGTCTGATTAGCATCATGGTTGTCTTTCACTAGAACCCTTAAAAATAAGACGAACTTGTGTTATCCTTTTACATATAAATAACACAGGAGAAGTTTTAGCATACCGCTGATGTCATCAGCAAAAAGCAAACACCAACAACAAACCAAGCAATACAATTTATAAAACAATACTTCTTTCAGGTGACTGCATACTGTACAGCCAGATTAGATCCAATGTTTAGCCTGTAACTTTGATTTACAAAAAGAATAAGATGGGTTTAAGCAGACGAAACATATTTGTACATTTCTCTGCTGTTCTTTTCTGTATCTAGTCGGTCATATATCATGTTAAAATTGCTATAGATATTATATCACTCTCAATCATAATGTTAAATTATCACAGATCCCTCTCCAGCTGAAACGTTAATGTTAAATTGCCACAGATAAATACCAAACGAAACGCTGCTTTAAATTCCCATACATCCCTTTCAAATTGAACTGTTAATATTAATTTCACATAAATGCCTTACTTTAAAATTAACTGTGTAGATCTTCTTCAACAAATAAGCGTTCGATTTGAACTAGTACATGTTTCGAACATACTGTAAGACATTTTTAATAACAAAACATTAATCGTAGTAAACGTAAACACTAAATTGAGAATCGTTGATTATAGAAAGGCCAGCGAGGTAGCAACCCTATAAAATCAATAACCTTGTCCTGTGGATTCCAACAGCATCTTAGCATAGAAAAATGGGTTACTGTATGGATTGGAACAAGCGTATCAACCAAATGCTTCCATATCAATATGTGTGACGTTTTCCAAGGATGCAATGATCAGATGACATAATATTAGTCTTGGCTTCGTCAATAAGTAATTTGGAATATGGCATTAAGTTTTCTGGCTTTTATCTTTTCTGGGAAGAGCAAGTGAAGAAGTCATTAGACCCCTACCTTTTATTTGATTGTGTTTCATGTATAACAATATATACCCCCTCCATTGTACATGCACTTGATCTTACATGTATAAAATAAAATTATACCACCTCTCCAATAATTGGTTACATGTGAAGACAAATTTGTACCACTACATTGTATGTACATGAGTGGTTAATTGTATAAAACAGAATTATATCCCCTTCCTTACGCATAACTGTAATTACATGTAAAAATACAAACGTATAATCCCTCTCTTGTATCTACGTGAGGTTCCATCTATAAAACAAAGTTATAACCCTTCCTTGTATGTATATGTTTGGTTACACGTGCAAGGTAAATGTATACCCAGTTTGTGTGTACATGTGTGGTTACTTATATGAAGCAAAGTTATACCACCCTTGTGTACACATGCATGGTTATAATGTAGAAAATGCTATTACACACCCACCCTTGTATGAACATGTGCGGTTACATGTACAAAACAAAATTATACACCCTCCGTTGTATATACACGTGTTGTTACATGTATTAGACAGAATGATACCCCCTCCCCAATATGTAAATGTGTGGATACATGTATAAAGCAAACTTATATACCCTCCCTTGTATGTACATGTGTTGTTACATGTATTAAAAAAATACATCCCTCCCTATTATGTTATTTTGTTTATATGTATAAAACCAAATTATACACCCTCCCATGTATGTACGTGTGTAGTTACATGTATAAAACAAATGTATATCCCTCTCTATTATGTAAATGTGTGGATACATGTATAAAACCTAATTATACATCATCCCTTGCATGTACATGTGTTGTTACCTGTATGAAAGGAAAGTATACACCCTCCCTTGTACATACATGCGTTATTAAATGCATACAACTAAATTATACCCCTCCCTATTATGTACATGTGTGGTTACTTGCCACTATATAGCACCTCCCTTGTGTGTATATGCTTGGTATCATGTAGATACAGAAGGTCCTTGAGAAGTGTCTTTATATTTTTGTCTAGTCGAAACCAACTTTTGTATATCGCATACTCAGCTATTTCAAACTTATTTGATAATATAGTATATGCAAAATATAACGTTAATCACAAAAATTCACTGTTATTGAAGTCAGTAGCACATTGTTGTAGATAATAGGCATGTAATGTAAAAGAGAATTTATCGAGCATTGTGAAAAATGTTACGTCATACAGTTTTGTGTTTATTTGAAATTAGTATACAGTCTATGCAAGTAGCCAGCCGATTGTAGTGTTTTTTTTTTCTTTAGCTACTAGCATTTATTCCTTTACGTGCTGTTTTCTATTAGATGGATTAGAAACTTACACACACACACACATACATACATACATACACACACACACACACACACACACACACACACACACATATATATATATATATATATATATATATATATACATATATATATATATATATATATATATACATACATATATATATATATATATATATATATATATATATATATATATATATATATATATATATATATATATATATATATATATATATATATATATATATATATATATGTTTGTTACACCCATTGCTATTCACACATATTTCGAACCAAAAGCGCCGTCTATTAATTCAAATACACTTGAACATAAATCGATAAGAGAAAAGACCCATTTATGACCTAAAATCAAAGGAAAACCAAAATAAGAAGATTCTTTAAAGTCTTTAAATTGTACTGAATATGCTAAGAATTGAATTTTTCTATTTCGAGAAAAGTAAGAAACATCATTGGAAATCGTTCGTGCGTCCTAGTGGTCTCCTTTCAGAGAATCCATTGTTAACTGAAAGCATATAGCACAGAGAATACGTATTATTGAAACTTTATTATTGAAAGCTTTTATGCATCCGATTTTATCATATTTGACTTTAGGATTTTCTTGTGACGCACATTCACACACTGCATTTTCGTTTTTAAGTTCGATAGATCCTTTAAACAGGTCACTTTAATTTCTTTGCATGCGTTTTTTTTTTCTTGATATACTTGGAGTAATCTCTTCAAGTCTTCGGAGAAAAGACAACCACTAATTAAAACACTCTAATGTCTCAGGCTCGTCTTGAGTACACCACTAATTAAAACGTGATAATGCCTCATCTTTGGCACACTACTCAATAAAACGTAAAATGCCTCAATTGAGCACACCACTATCTAAACTGTGAAAATGCCTCAGTTGAGCACACTACTAACTTAAATGTGATAATGCCTTATCCAGAGTACACCAATAACCAAAAGGTGATAAATCTTTATCTTGCGCACACCAATAACGAACATGTGACATTGCCTTATCCTGAACACACGAATAACTACAACGGGACAATACCTCATCTTGAGGACACCAAACTATAAAATGGGGTAATGCCTTACGCTGAGCACACCAATAAATAAAATGTAATATTGCCTTATCTTGAGCACACCAATAACCTAAATGTAATATTGCCTGACCCTGAGCACACCAATAACTAAAATGTGATTATGCCTCATCTTGAGCACATCAAAATCTAATAAAATGTAATAATGCCTTACCGTACGCACACCAATAACATAAATGTGATACCGACTTATCCTGAGCACACTAATAACTAAAATAAGGCATTGCTTTACCCTGAGGATACCAATAACTAAAATATGATTGTGCCTTATCCTGAGCGCACCAATAACTAAGATGTAATAATACCTTACCACGACCACACCAATAACTAAAATGTTATATTGCTCGACCCTCTGCACACCAATAACTAAAATGTGATATTGCCGTATCTTGAGCACACCAATAACTAAAATGTGATATTGCCGTATCTTGAGCACACCAATAACTAAAATATGATAATGTCTTTATCCTGATCATACCAATAACTAAAATATGATACTGCCTCAGCCTCATCTTGCCTTACTTGCAACGTTGAACACACACATGTATACTCCTGGTTCTTGTCGTAGTGGTGGTCATCGTAAGTATTACTGTAGTTGGTGTCTTTATATTGTTGTTAACATAAGTCTCGAGGTCATCAGCTAATTTCTGATTGTTGTTAACATATATATATATATATATATATATATATATATATATATATATATATATATATATATATATATATATATATATATATATATATATATATATATATCTTTAGAAATGACATAACCTTGTGTATATTTTGCCATCTCACCTGTGTGCGAGGGTTCGAGTCTCAGATTCAGCCAATGTGGGTATGTGAGAAAGCTTGCCAGTAGCTTCTCGTGGGTCGGTGGTTCTTTCCGGAGGGTTTTCCCGGGTTCATCCTCCACCATTAACACTGGTCGCCATGTATAGCCTATCGTGTGCAGAAAAATGGAGTTAAACCCTAAAACAACAACAACAATTTAGTTCTCCTTTGTGCGTCATCAGATCTCACCTGTCTGCGAGGGTTCGAGTCTCAGATTCAGCCAATGTGGGTATGTGAGAAAGCTTGTCATTAGCTTCTCGTGGGTCGGTGGTTCTTTCTGGGGGGTTTCCCCTGGTTCTTTCTCCACCATTAATACTGGCCGACATGTATAGCCAATCTTGTGCTGAAAAATGGCGTTAAACCCTACAGAAACAAACAAACAAATATTTATTATTATCATTTTTTCGGTTACACTTACATTGTCAGAATCATGCTGAGATTTACGATATTGAACACCTTGATTTTGCACGCCCAGACACGACACGTGTGCCTAAAAATATTGTGTATTCGGAACATCTTTGTTAAAGTATTGATGTACCCTCATGTAGTAGACCTTTTAGGTCTTAACTTATTTGATATGTTCGCGGATGAACTAAAGCAACTGTTTCGTCTATTTGAAAGCATAGATGATAACGTTAACGATATGGGCGAGTTCGATGAGCCAGAAACAAAACTTTCAAACAAGCAAACGAATGAACTATATATTTGTAATGTTAACAACAAACGTGCGAGACGCGGTAATTGAAAATACCGTTCTGATTAGGGCATAACCGACTTTTGATCCGGAAATCGGATTCCACCGGATAGTATGAACTTCCGATTAATCGGAGTCGGACAAGGCAGGAACAACCGATTCGGATAATAAAAATAATAAAGTTGAATTTCTATAGCACCGTGTCTAACACTGCGTGTCATTTGATAGTGCGTTAATAAAGTTAAATAAGAAGACAGAAAAGTCCAATATGGTCAACGCAACCACGCTGTGAGACAATCTATTTGAACCGGCGGGTGAAAACCGGACATGAAGCCGGATATGGTAAAGTACTAAGTAACATGCTAGACACGGCAAAACCAGATACCAGAAACCCGGAAACGGAAGATGAAATTTTTTAGAAAAAAAAAATACGGATTTAGCATTTCCGATTAATCGAATCGTATCCGGAATCGGAAAAATTTCATACCCAAAATCCGGAATCGGAAATCGGTAGAAAAATGCTAATCGGTTATGCCCTAGTTCTGATTATTGAAACAGTCATTTAGTAGAATATTCGTATCTTCTCGCAAATATAACGATGGTTCAGCCTATGATTAGTGCTCTCTATGGTCTTTAAAGTAGAGCAAAGAAGAACATATTGACGCTAAGGGCTATCACATATCTATTAGAGATTATTTACAAGTCTATCAAAATACTGGATTCGGACAAAAATATGCAACTGAAGGTTTTTGGTACGAGACTAAGATTCTCAGAGGAAATACGCCAAGACGACGCAAAAAGCATTCCCCTTCCTGCACTAAATTGGACCCAATAGTTCAGTCCATCATATTGAGAAAAACAGTTGGATTAACATAGAAACAAACTACATACGGGTTCAATAAAACGATGACTCTAAATTTCAATTTCAAGTAGACCAAAACGACAATCCGTTTTAAAACTGAAAATCAAACGCGCGATAAAGCTAAAGGGTCGCTGGGCATGTGAGCATTAGTATTGCCATTGTGTATTCATAACACAACGGTTGGGTACTTAGTTTGGAATACAGCATAATTCTGATACTTTGTTTCTTTAATGGTATTTTTATAATAAAACTTTAATTAGTATAAGAAAACAAGTATATAATAAAAAGGTTGCTGCATTTGTATATTAAAATATTAAATCTTTTTTCAAAATGGATACTTTGCTAACACATGTCGTACAGTATCCTTCCACACAAATAGTTCGTCAATACTTTTTCATACAAATTCAATAACTTACAAATCTGTGAAATTATTAACCTTTTAATCTTTTTTTTTTGTAAATTCTTCAAGTCGGATAACAGATTTGGGATTCAACTTTTCATTCAGAAACACTGCTTTGCAAATACTGATAGGATTCATATTGGCAAGCTAATTGTATTTCTTATATCTGTTTTTTGTTTAAAGTGAATGATGGTGAAGCCTGTCGAAGAATCTTTTGAAATGGCACTGTACACTACAGATAAGAACAATCATTGGTCAATCTGCTAAATCGCATTTTGCATTAGTCTAACTGTTATTATGTGGTCAATCTGTCTAAATCGCAGGGTTAGTTTTGCGAATTTATTCTAAATATGGTCCGCGATGAATATGTAAAATTATATGTTGTCTTAGTAGAGTGAACAAGAATGAACACTATCTCCGCCAAAAAATACCTTTGACTCTCCACGAAGTAAGTCTCACAATAAATAAGTCTGACTATCACAATAAATATGTGTGACTCATATCGAATATAAAATTCGAGAGATTCCATAAACTTTAACACGTCATATACAACAAAAGACAAAGTTTATGGAAAAGAAAACTCAATCTGAAAAAGATCGAGGTGTCTTGCTAAATTCGGTCATGTGAATAACAAAAGTTGGCACAAATCTGAAGAGTACGGGGCCCTAGGATAATAAACGTATAATATGATGATACTCGCACGAACAGTACGGGGCCCACGATGATGAAAGTAGAATATGACGATGATTTTATGCTTGCAACTTCCTTCCGCTAAACCGACTCAAACTTAGAGGTAATTTTTATTTATAGTTTTCAGAAAATGAAGACGCATTTGATATTTATCAATGTATTGTCAAATCAGTGTCAAGATCACGTTTCTAAGGAAATTATACATGTTTGTAATAAATCTAATAGTAAATGTGCTAAAACAATTAAATGAACTTCGAATTAAAGAACAATTCACCTCAGTTTAATGAATTGAGAGATTAAAAATAAGTTAATCTTGCACAGTTAAATTGTCAGGGCTTTGTTTCCCTTAAGATCATTTTTTACCACACTGACATAATTGTTTGATTTTTCATACTTAGCTCAACGCAATGTTGTTCAGGCAAGGGTTTAAATTACTTGAAGTGCCCTATATTTGTGGTTAATTGATTAACCCTTGCCTGTTGTGTAACTATCCATAGGTGTAAACATCTTGCCCTGCTAGTATTCTTTGTATGCGTTGTAAAAATAAAAAAGCTGTCAATATCTGTGCAAAAGAATGTTATCATTGCCTATGCATAAGTCGAGTATAAGCTCTTCTTGTTTGAAATGAGCGCCTGCGTATACGTTCAATAACAATTTAAGTCATTGGAAATCAATTCTTCACATCCTTGGTTACTTCCTGTAAATCCTTTTCCTTTTTAAGAATGCCAAAAAATCACATATATGGGTTTTTAGCATGTGTGGACATTGTATTGACACTAAATTCGTTCGTCATATAGATTGTATTCAAGCTGATTTCATATATTGAACGTGCAAAACAGATTGTATATTGTTTATTTCGACTTATAAGCAGTTTTTTTTTATAAAAAAAATTAGTTCCTATATAATTATTAGCATATTAACTAGACGATGCCAGAAAAACCAACGATACTCAAGCATACCAATTAGAACCATAGTCGCAAACCCGTAAAACTTGCTGGATGAAATTTCATCAGATTGTAACGCTTATTGCAATGAATCTGCCTATCTGGTTTTTCTGGATTTTGCTGACGAGCGGTAAGTACTTTTGTTTCCTAATATATAAGAACAATTATCTTTCCTAACATAATCTGTGATTGACAATTCAAATTAGGTTTTTCTTTTGCATCCCTTGTGCCAAGAAATATACAGTCTGAGTGAATGAAAACACTGTAGTCTAAATCGTATTGTTTTGTACTAATTGAATGTAAGCAAGATTTTGGTATTACGAGACGTTCAAGAAATGAAAACAGGATTTACACATTAATGATATGTCACCCACGTCAATTGTATAGGTTCTAACAATCCCGTATGAATAGAGTTTCAGGGCAACCAGTCTATGTTTGGGGAAAATCAACTACCGTAATTACTCACTTATGTGTTGACTCCTACTGCCAAAAACATAGTCAACGATCTGCTGTTGTATAATGCACCGAAAGATCAGGGTCTATGTTTTTGTTCTTCTGATTACTTCTAATAAACCGCAAAGACCCAAAATATATCGGCGTTATCTGCGACCGCATATATGAGTATGTGCAGTTTACGTTGGACTAAACTTATGAGAACATAACCGTACGTCGAAACTTTTGAGAACAGGTGCTTCCTCTCTATACAGTGTCTAAACCAAATGTATAAGATTGTGCATGAACATTTTGGTCGAAGTTTAACTTTTTAATGTCGATGATAATTATGTATAACTGCTAATTATGATTTCTTACTGGTTTAGTATTCAGGGAAAAAACATGGATTGCGTCAATATGTTACCTATACATGCCCAACGGCAAAACGCGGATGAGTAATTTTTAATAAATATGTTGCACAGCTGGAAGTCAACAAGAACGACCAAAATTATATAGTTTTCACAAAACAGGAATATGTTTCCTGCAAACCTGCCGAAGAGGAAATGAGATACAATTATAATCCAAGAACAGCTGACACTGTTAGCCACTTTGAAGCCTAAGCTTTCTAAAAGTATAAAGTAACCCTTTTCGCGATTCTTTTTTTTCGAGTTAATTCATTTATATGTATTGCAAAATGTCCGTTGTATTCTTATAAAAGTCTTCAGATTTAATCATGAATTTAACTTGTGATATTCTATATCTTACAATAACCTGTTTTGCTTACTCTAGCGACTTTTCAAGCTTTGCGGAATAATGAACATAAAATCCAAAGTCTCGTACCTAATATTATCCCTGCAATAGAAAATAAATAATACAAATACAACACTAAGCCGACAATTAATAATACCATGGTAATTGCTATAAATATGCAATGATTAAAGGACAATATATAAAGTTTATTTGGTAACAAAAGTAATACAAATGGTTCGGGAAATAGTTAATACATGACATCTGATCTAATAGATGTTTTGTTATTATATGAGATCATTTGAGACGAACACCTCTTGAAAAAAATACAATGTCTGCACAGATACCGACCTCTTTGGACGGTGTATTAATGATCGCGGACATTTAGGATGATACATGCGATGGTATTAGCATGAGGTTCATAGATACAGGTCACTGTTGGAGCTTAACTGTCACAACACAATAGATACAAGTAAATGTTAGAAGTTGGCTGTCGCAAAACAATATATACAGATCAGTATTAGAGGTTGGCTGTGACAAGACCATTAGCCCAGGTCAATGTTGGAGGTTGACTGCCAGAATATCATAGACAAAGGTCAATGTTAGATGTTGGCTGTGACAACACCATAGACCAATGTCATTGCTAGAGGTTGGTTATCACAGCACCATAAACACAGGTCAATGTTAGAGGTTGGTGTCACAACACTATAGACACAGGTCAGTGTTTGAGGTTTGCTTGCACACCACAACAGATACATTTCACAGTTTAAGGTTGGGTGTCACATCACCATTAACACCGATCAAAGAGGCTGGCTGTCACTTCACAATAGATATAGGTGAATGTTAGAAGCTACCTGTCACAACACAATAGACACAGGTCAATAAGATAGCATGGTTGTCACAACATCATAGACCCAAATCAATATTAGATGTTGGCTGTCACGATACATGTAAATGTTATGGGGTTGGCTGTGACAATACCACAGACACATGTCAATGTTCGGGGTTAACTGTGACAACACAATAGATACAGGTCATTGTTAGAGGTTTGCTGTCATAACACCATAGACACGGGTCAACGTAAAGGCTGGCTGTCACAACACAGTAGGTTTATTCATCATAATAACATAAAGATATATCTAAACAATTTTCAAGAGATAGTATTATAAAGACAGCTTTATGTTTATGAGGGAAAATACGTTCATATGTGTATTTTGTAACCTAACCAACAATAAATTCTCTCTGTCTGTATGTATGTCTATGTTTCTCTCTCTCTCTCTCTCTCTCTCTCTCTCTCTCTCTCTCACACACACACACACACACACACACACATATACGCACGCACGCACACACACACGCACACACAACACACACACACACACACACACACACACACACACACACACACGGTTTGATATTTATTTCTATGTTGATTTTTGTCTCAAACTTTAAGGCAGAATCTTTTCGACGTTGCTTGCCCCGAGGTATATCAGCCCCACTGTCATAATGGATTCAAACATTCCCTCTACGCTTGAGGTAACCTTCTATCATGGATTTGGAGTGCTTCCGGTCAAAGCGGAAGTTCAGGTAATTCAATTTTAATTTTTTTTTTCATCGTTCCTATCGTTTTCTGACATAAAATAAGGTCATCTCTTTTAATTTAAATTTGTATTTACTCACATCCATTTAGTTTTGATTTGTTTATGTTAAAAAGAAATTTCATTTGTTCTACTGCGTGAAATTGCCAACATTTGTATAACGCTTCATTTTGTATAATACTACATGCTTTTAATTATAATAATAATAATAATAATAATAATAATAATAATAATAATAATAATAATAATAATAATAATAACAACAATAATAATAACAACAATAATAATAACAATAATAATAATAATAATAATAATAATAATAATTATAATAATAATAATAGTAGTAGTACTAGTAGTAGTAGTAGTGGTGGGAGTAGTAGTAGTAGTATTGTTGTTGTTGTTGCTGCTATTGTAAACATATGATAAGTGTTAATTGTATTCACGTCACTGTTTTAGCACTGATACATGTATATATTATTAATCATTTGTGATTATGGGAGCAGTCGTTTGGTGGATGTTTCTCAGGGTTGGATGTTGGCCGATGTACAGAATGGGACGCCACGGTGCACATTATTTGTTGTGGCATGGGTTGATTTCGTAAAACGTACCAACTCTAACTGTTATATAAAATTGTTTGAGAGTGTGTCTTTGTGTTGGATGTTTGGGCCGTGTTTCGTAGCGCCTTCTTGACTAATTCCGATCTACAGTTTGTACAGGTTGGGTATTGAGTTTTACAATTGGGAAAGAGGAAAAAAACAAGTAAGTATAGGGTTGGTGAATCATGATGTGTGGGCATGAAGTGAGTAGCAGAGAAATAGCATGTTTGGGGTTGTTTAGTCTAAAAGCGATTGTTATCATTATGAACTTAGAAACAGGAAGTGATAGGCATCGAGTCATGCTGACACAGTTGTTGGTTGATACCTTCGGTAGTGAAACGTGTTGCGTGCAATGTTTATTATTAGTAGTAGTATTAGTATTAGTATTATTATTAATATTATTACTCATTGGTCTTGAACTAAATAAAATAGAAGCGAAACTAAAATATTTAGTAAAATTAAGAAATAATTTTTACTCTAATTTAAAAATGAAATTTTAAGAGGACATTAATGTATTTTGAACTATATCAAGATGATCCTGAACTATATCCAGATAATCTTAAACTATATCAAGATAATCCTAAATGACTATCAGAAGTTCCACATGTTTAGTAAGTTCCAAATGAATTCCAACATTAAATGCGTTGATCTACCAATAGTCTTGAATGTATTGATGCACCAATAGTTTCGATGTCTCACAATTATGTAATACATAACATCTTTGAATGAATTTACATCAATTATTTTGTAGTGTTTTGGTTTCAATCAATCAATTAGCAGTTCGTAAGTACAATGAATAAATTCAATGAATAATTCATTACGATTTTTTTACGAACACAACTGTTCAGGAAAGCGCTTCATCATGTGGACGACTAGCTTTGCTCAAGCCCTTTAACATCTTGCATTTCTCTCTTAAACCACATTCTATGCCCATCTGCAACTTATCAGCTCTTTTTTTCATATAACGAGGCAGTGCATATGGATCTCAAACGTTTGTTTCATTTCCTTTTTATACACGCATCGTGCTTGCTTGTCGTAGTCACTGGTCATTTAAATCGTCATCTCTTTCCAAGTACGGCACAGTCAGCGTAGTTTTGAGATATGCTTTTATTGAAAATTTTGAATTCATGGTCCTGCCTCCCCCAAAATAAGTCCCTTTACTTGCACCGTTTTAAATATTTGCAACATGTCTTTAGCGATCTGCTTATTATGTTTCTTTTACAAACTACAGAATGCTTGCATTGGCATTTACTGCCAGACAAAATACGGATATGCCATACATTTTTCATCCAATCATCTTTAGAATCCATTCAACCTGACGAAAGTCCTAGGATTCCTTTTCAGTTTCCATCCTTCTCTTGCTTGACTAAGAATAACTATCTCTCATGCCCCTTCTGCCATTATTATTGCCAGCGTATATTCCGTTTACATCAGCAGTTGGTTTCACAACACTTTAGATGGTCATGAACATTAGTCTGGACATGCTTAATATTTCTTACTTCTAGGGTTACTAGCTATCTGTTTCATTAACTTCAATCTTTGGCTATTCGTTTTTTTAGACCATCTATTTTTGCAAGCTCACCGCGTACATCCTAAATTCCAGTTGGGTGTCAATGGTTACAATCCACAGTATTCGGACCAGGGAGTATGTTTTAAACTCATTTCGTATCACAACTTCAACGATCGTGTACAAAGCAGACGATTGATATTTTGAAATTTATTATTGCTCATAATTCTAATTTATTATGTCTATCTTTAAGAGGACTAATTAAAACTTTGAACAAAAGGTGTAAAGGTACGTCTCCATAAAATAAAACATTATCAAAATAAATCACATAAGTGTAGCTACCCATCAACTGTATGTTAAGTGAAATAAGTGGCATAATGTATACAAATTCAACACACCCTTTTATTGCATTAAAATCGGATCAAATCATTTACAAATCCACCGAAACAAGCCAACCGAAATGCAGTTTGTCTGCCTTGAGGGTTTCGTGGCTAATTATGCTAACGATGTTTCGTGCAAAGAGAAACCAAACCGATAATAACTACAAATTTGTTGCAATGGTCAGATAATCAAATGGCTATCTGCGTAATATATACTTACCAAATAAACGTGTCAAATTTACTTTGTCTGCCGTTTATAGTTTTTCTGCAGTCTTGTTAACTATCATTGGGCCTTGACCTTTATGTGATTGCGACCTTTCATTTTCTTTTTTCTGTCCAACTGTTGATATTTCGGGGCCTTTCTCAAGTGGTAAAATTGAGGGCCATAGACAAGGCTGCATTTCTGTCTGTGTCAGTTCAGATACCGTTGAAAACTTTGCACCATACCCATTCCAAATAGAACCGTAAACTTGTGTAGGCACAGATAAATGTTTATTTTTAAAATTATAATTATATGATACACGTTTATTTATTTTTAAATTATAATTATATGATACACGTTTATTTATTTTAAAATTATAATTATATGATACACGTTTATTTATTTTTAAATTATAATTATATGATACACGTTTATTTATTTTAAAATAATAATTATATGATACACGTTTATTTATTTT